>JACCGJ010010413.1:0-25820 GCA_013407085.1 Atriophallophorus winterbourni
AAGATTTCATTTAAATTTTGTCAGAAGTTACGAATTGCAAGGATGGGAAAACATGGAGAACATAAATGGAAGGTAATTATGGAAAATGTGAAGTGAATTGTAATAAATTGTCATAAAAATTGATAAATAAATTATATATGTATCAATTTATGTTTTTTTTACGGAGAGATTGGTTGAGAGGATGGAAAAGTGAACATAAATCCATCAGAATGAGAAAATCTAAGAAATTCTAGGGGATGAAAGAGGGTGTGGTTAAAAGCATGGGAGTAGGGTACGCTGTGTACTCCAATACTCTTGAAGAATTGTCGACGATTCGAGCCGAAATGTGTTCACCAGCCGGGTTTTCGTTATCTGCAGGAGAGTGAATCGCAATGGAACAAATCTCGGGCGGATAGATTTCGAGCCAGTTTCACTGATGCTTCGGTATTCGATAGAATAAGGTTATTGTCACAAACGTTGTGTCCTCTGATTGGTTGATTATTTGATTGGCTCTGGTTCACCAGAGCTATTGCAGTCAAACCTTTGGATATTTGGGATTGGACGACAGGTCAATGTGGTCGTGGTGCAGTGGTTATGTACTTCGCTGGGAGGAGTGAGGTCCCAGGTTCAAACCTCGGGGCGACGATATTTTCGAAATAATTTTCGTCATCGGTAAGAAGACTCAGCATTCTTTCTAAATAGAGTTTTCTAATTTCTCTCTCCTTTATCTCAATTTCGATTTTATCGATAGCGATTTCCTGCTCTAATTTTCTCCTCTCTCTTGCTCTTCTTTTTCTTTCCATTTCGTCGAGTCTTGCCTCTGCTGGCTGATTGAGATAAAGGAGAGAGAAATTAGAAAACTCTATTTAGAAAGAATGCTGAGTCTTCTTACCGATGACGAAAATTATTTCGAAAATATCGTCGCCCCCGAGGTTCGAACCTGGGACCTCACTCCCCCCAGCGAAGTACATAACCACTGCACCACGACCACATTGGCTAAAATTATTCTCAATAACGTTCTGATATCTGATTGGTCGGTTATTTGATTGGCTAAAATTATTCATTCACACAAACTACACCGTTTGTGTAAATACTCTTAGCCAAAATAATACATCCCCGATCATATGTGCAGTCCAATGTGATAACTACTCACGATATATCCATTGTTGCTCTACATGAATTTTCAGGGATCCATTAAGGCAAGGACTTATTTTCTGCTGCTTACCGCGTGATGTTACAGAGGTGCGGTACTGACCTGCTGATGATCTGAAAGTTTGGTGTGCCGTAAGCTCTTCTGCTGAGAGTACAGTTTTCCAGAACGAATTGGACAAATTGCTAGATGGGACGGTAAAATGGCAGCTTCCTGTAAACTGCTTTTGGGGCGAAGCACGCCTGAAGGTTCGTACTTCCTCGGGGATCATCAACGGAAATAGGTTGATATTAGTCAATACTCAATAGTTTTATTGTGGTAATAAAAGCTGATAGTCTATAAGAAACAACTGGGTGGTGTGTACAGAGGATTGCACAAAGCGTGCTAAAAGGCATACATGATGACGAAAAAACGGAGGCAAATAGGCTTAATAGCGGGCCATGTTCGCGTATGGCATAAGACCTTGATCGGACACTTGTGGCTTTTTATAGGGAGAAGTATCAGCCCAAAACACATTCCCACCACGTCCTCCGGTGCATGACAGACTTGCGGACGGTTGCTTTGGCGTGAGCAACGTTGATCCTTGTGAGCTGTGGAGAAAAGACTGGAAAAAGTGTTAGTCGGTTATGACCATGAGTGGTATGTAAGTATAGCAAAGTAGATCGGAATGGCGAAAGATAAACGAAAGTCACTTGAAAGTTGATTGCCATAAATGTTTGTCTAGGCGTTGCTTAAACGAGGACAGTGACTGCACCTACCACCTCCGGTGGGAGAGCGTTCCAGACACGACATATGCGAAAGGATAGGAAATACCTTCGACTGTTCAATCGATTGTTCTGATGAGCAATCTTAAGATTGTGCCCACGATGATTGCATCGATTGGATAGAGGCATCAGGGACTTGCAAGGGTGCAGATTCTCTGTGAGAATGCTAGAGGTCAAAAGCAAGTCTCCGCGAAGGAGTCGGTAGCGGATTGAGAAGAGGCCGCTATACTGCAGCCGTTCTTCGTAAGGCATGTTTTAAAGGCCGTTGATATGCTTTGTTGCTTGCCGTTGTGGCTGTTTGAGCGCGTTCATGTCTTGTTGGAGCCACGTGACCTGGGTACAGTCGTGACACGGTCGCCTAAATCCAAGAAGGATACGAACAGAAAAGCTGCTGCCACAAACTGCGCATGGTTGGCTATTAGTCGGTCGTTCTCGGCGATTACACCACCCATGTTTCGCATTCTTTATTCGACATACGTGATACCAGTTTTGGTGTATGGTTTGCCAGCAACATTTCCACGAACTAAGGGAGAACGTGACCAGCAAGCGACGAAAAGAGTACAAGTATTGAAATCAATTCCTTATGTGGAGAGAGTTCAATGCCTCGACCTCAGAGCACTTCGCTTAGAGGGTGCAAAACGCATTCCAACTGCGGGCACAATACTAGCTAGCTTGTTCAGTATCGCCTGTGCACACGCCGCGCACATCGCGCAAATGAGGCAATATAATGTAAATGATTGTTTGATACTTGAAGACTTCAATTCATTTCAATAATCTGAATCCTCGTTTCAAATTGAGCTTCTTGATTGGTCGGATGTGCAATCGTACAGCACTTCTGTGCTGTGCGGCTAACACCGTTCTAAATTGATTGGTCAGAGGTAGTGAGCTGCATGCTGAAACAGGCTGGAGTCTCACTACCATTTCCTGTTCGTTTTTATTCCTCATATCTGTCTAGGCTTTGGCAACCTGACAGTATCTAAGCCCACGTGCAGTCTCTGACTGTGCGACACTTTGCCTGGATCAGACTTGTGCCTTCATACATACATACATACGATCGAGATAGGTTTATTGCAACACATGAAGTCTCCAACTTAATCTTCAACGCTTGATTTAGACTTGGGCAACTTGACAGTATATTAGCCCATGTGCAGTCTCTGACTGTGCGGCATTTGCCTGAATCAGGCTTGTGCTTTCATACCTTCTACCATCATACCATACCATTTAAAATCTGTTTGTCTCCTTCAAGGCTCCTTCTTCTTGTGAATCCATCCTTCCAGAGGAGGTAAATAGCCTTCTCTGCTTTATTCGAGAAGAACGAGAGCATAGCAGGATTAGATTTCAATGCACTAATCACAATCACTCCTTTTTATATTATAACAAATGTAATATAAAAGTAAATTGGCTAAACGTTCTCCGTATTTCTGATTTTTATCTCAGAGTTATATCACTTTCTGAGACCTGGCTCTCTGCGCTTGACGCCGTGCCTGGTAACATGAACGACAATTACCTGAAGCAAGGTTTGCGCATTAGTGGTACAGAAATAACTTCAGTCAGTGAAAATATCCGAACTCGTTCGAGTATCTTGAGATGTTACAGGGCCTCCCTTAAAATTACATGTGTCTACGTCGCATATAGCTCCTGACCTACTCGTCTTAAACAATTTCAACGTTCCAGTAATAGACTGGCCAGTGTCTACAGGTGTTTTCCCCGAAACGTTTCTTGAAGGGCGGTCATAGCCTAAAGTTAATAAAGCGGAGGACACTGCCGCTCTCAGCGCAATTCACATGGCCCACTCGGGTGGTAAACGAATGGAATGCATGGTCGCTAGATGTGTCGTTGGAATCAGAGATGAATTTTAGGGCGTATTCGGGCTCCTGTCAGTTTGGTGGTTAATAGTAATCCGTGCTGGTTGTATGCCACGAGACTCCCTGTTTTGGTGGATCCATCAGTCAGTGATGAAGCTCACATGGGAATGGCTCCCTCTGCTCTCATCGAGAAGAAGAATGGTTTCACAATCATGCGTGCATCAACACGTGAGTACAACTTCTAGGTATCGTCATGGTTCACCTCCTCAACCCTCGAATTCCAAATCGAAGTCGTTATATGTTTAAAATATATACCACTACTCGGGAAAGTTAATCACATGGTGATCAGCTTTAAAGCGGTGCTTCGCTTTCATAAGCCTATCGCTCGACCTAGCCTAGTAAACCACGAGTGGATTCTACAGACTTCTGAATCTTTTCTTCCGTTCTCGGTGAATCCAGTGTAAATGAAAATTGGTAAATTCGCAGAACATCTAAGAGTTCATATATTTACCACAATCCATAGATATGGGCGCAGTTCAACAGAATCAATGAAATGGTACAAAACGGGAAACATGTGGAAAAAAAGAAAAGGGAATATTTTTTGTCCATTTGCACACGTTTTTTGTTTTTTTGTTTTATTCATTATACTTTATGACTGATAAAAAATGTCAGGGAAGAATAGAGATGATGCACTCTTTCCATTGATGTCGGTTCATTGTCATTGTTGCCAGTGTGTCGAGCCAAATACTATCACCTTCTTTTGCACCCCATCCAGGCAAGCGCGCTCGTCCAACCTTGGCTAAACCAGAAGTGAGCCTTTGCAAGCCACTCTTCCATGTTAGTAGCTGACCAGCAGCCACTTTTTCCAGTCTGTACGAGCTGACGCATAAATCGCTCGGCGTGGTAACCGTTCGGGTTTCATGCGCATGACGTGCCTCAACCAGCGGAGGCGACGTCGGTGCCGTTGCTTCCTAAGACGCGGTGCCTGACCTCAGAGTTGCAAACGTGGTTTTGCTACCGAATCTAAATGAGTTACAAAACAATTACGCCCCACTGCAGCACAGTGAAATCACAAGCTTCATCTCGGGAAAGTGTCACACAGTCCTAGAATGCTCGTCGGCTATGATGCTGACAGGCTCCCCAGACCCAGACAAATACAAGCATTTAAAGTTAAAATGGTAGTGAAAATCCAGCGTGTTTACGCATGCAGCTCAGAACCGTTGAAGAATCAATTTAGCACGGTGCTAGCTGTTTATTATTGATAAATTAAACTATTGCACATCCATGCAATATTTATGTATCAAATCAAGAACACTAATAGCTAATTTGCTTGGATCGCATCAGGCAACAAATCCGAAGATATCAACCGGTACAGAATACTGGAAACACTGCAATGAGACTGATACACAGTGCCTTTTTTAAAATCGGGATACCCGATCGTGGGAAAGGCTTCGGTTAGTTGGTGCACACCACCTCTTTCTGGCAACTCTCTGCTGCCTTGCAGATCGCACTCGGTTGTGCAAAGACCAGAGAAGCTGACTCGAACAGACGCCGAGTAGTGCTGGGGACGCCGCTGTGTACCCAAATTCCCAAGACTTTTCATTGAAGACTACTGATCCTCCAGGAGGAGATAGTCGCACATAACGTAACGTTAACGAACACAATGTCTTCCTGAGTCCAGACGTTAATAAACAACGCGTGAATTTCACAGACATCATCGTGTAGTTCGCAAAGTTAAATAACAAGTGTTTCCACTCTTATCAGCGTGTGTAAACTGCTGGTTCGTGGCAAAGCGTTCGAGACAGAGTGCTTTGTCCGTAGGCGGAATAAAATACTTACACGCGAATAAACTTGTTTAGTTATTTTGAAGTAAAGAAAAATGGTGACGAGACTCCACCATATTGCCGCATACAGCTTAATTAATAGCGGTGGCACCTCAATTTAGCACGGTGTTAGCTGCGCAACACAGAATATCTACACGATTGTACATACGCGTACGATTAAATTGTATTCGTACAATGGCGATGCACCAAAATTAATATTTGAGTGTGGTGTTTATGTACCAACGTTAGTGATGCTGCATGCTGGAACACGCTGAAGTCTCACTTCAATTTCTATTTCCCCCCTCATATCTGTCTAGGCCTCTGCAACCTGACAGTATATTAGCTCACGTGCAGTCTCTGACTGTGCGGCACTTTGCCTGGATCAGCCTTGTGCTTTCATACCATCCAAGTGTTGCATGAAACTTTTTTGTCATTGTTTTTATTTCAATCATTTTACTACTCACATCGACCCCTCTCCCATTTCAGCCAATTTGATGTCCTCTTATTCAAGAAATGCTGCGTTGAATTTGGAAAAAAGTTTGTCCAAACTGCGGGGAGAGGTTTGTTTCGATTTCAGCTGGTTAACAGTCAACCCAAGGTCAACATCGCTCCGTTCGCTTACATGTTTGCTGAGATTGTTAAATACTCCATGTCGAATGCCGCCAACATGGATCTTGTGCAGCAGAGGTACGTCAATCGACACGTTTCCTTTCTTTTATCTTTTGACACTGCTAGTTACTGCATGCATTGCCAAACACACTGGGCTTATTATCCGAACAACGAACTATTCCCCTTGCCAAGAAACTTGTGTGCAATCGGTTAGGGCAGTTTTCGGATAATTTTTCACTTCTGACACAAGCTTCGTCAAACCAATCTGTCTAGGCCTGGGCAACCTGACAGTATCTTAGCCTACGTGCAGTCTTTGACTGTGCGGCACTTTGCCTGGATCAGGCTTGTGATTTGATACATAATAATAATAAACCAAAGTTGATCATGACTAAGTAGCAGTCAACCTACTACCTTTGATTTGACTTACCGCTGAGCAACCTTTATTAAACCTAGAGAGGGGGGCAAGTCACGTAGGTATGACCATTGAGTCGTCGATTAGCCTAATACAGTGTATTCTCATATGGTGTTCTATTTTCTTTCTATTTCTTTTGTCATATCTCTCTAGGCCTGGGCAACCTGACAGTATGTTAGCCCACGTTCAGTCTCTGACTGTGCGGCACGTTGCCTGGATCAGGCTTGTGCTTTCATACCATACCCAGGTATGTTGCTTCATCAGTCTGATACAAGTGAACGCGACCAATGTCGGTATTCCCCTTGTTGACTGTTGGCTGTGACGCACGAGTGTGCTGTCATGCAGTACTGGGTGCTGTTCAGCTAACACCGTGGTAAATTGTTTGGCCAACATCTTACTAAACTTGTTAGTCTCTGCTATTTTTATTTTCATTCTCACATCTGTCTAGACCTGGGCCACATGACTGTATCGTAGCCCACTTGTAGTCGATGACTCTGCGACACTTTTATCTGTATCACGCTTGTGATTTCACACTTGCAGATGTACCGAAAACGCAAGGTCGTGAATTTCGTTTAGCATTTGATTCGGAAGTTAAATTCTGTTAAAGACGCACAGTTTAACCTTCATCTGCCAGTGATTTCCCGGCTTCATACACTGTAGAAAATCACATCTCTGAACTCAGGTAATGTACCGCACAGTCAGAGACACTATGTCGGCTAAGACACTGTCAAGTTGTCGAGATCTAGAGAATGAAAGTGGTAGTAAGGCGCCAGCATGGTTCCTCATCTAGTTCACTACCCGTTGCAAGGCAGTTTAGCGATGAGTTACAAAAGCACGACACAATGGCACATTCAACACCACGCACTAGTTTCCACTTTTCGTCCATTCCATTTCTGAAGCAACAAGATTCCCAACTGCCATGACAGCCCTTTCTTACTTTTACTTTTGTGCTACACTCAAATCTCAGTACTATGCCACCCGTTGGGATCGAGCAAGAGTGGCATAGTAGCGAGAGTGGCATAGTAACGAGGTTTTGTAAAAACGGCTTTATTTTCTCAAGTTCATCATTTATTTGCTCAATCGATCAGTCCAAAGCCTTCAGAAATCGTCGGCTGACGCATCTTCCTTCGTCGGATCTCGTTCATCTCGTTGCCTAGCCGATCACACGCTTGCATCAGTCTCGTCCAGGTTGAAGACTTCATCTGCAGAGAACTGCCTGAGTAAGGGCCGGAGAACCTGCTGCTGCCAATCAATAAGGGATTGGGAATCCACCGCTCCAGCTTCGCCCTGCACTGTCTTGAACGTGACGCCATTGCGCTTCTTGAAGCTGTCTAACCAACCGTCGCTCGCCATGAAGTCTGGGATGTGCATCAGCTCGGCCAGTTTTATCGCCTTCTCCTTGATCAGATCGCCGCTGACAGGCAGATTCAGTCTTCTTGCTTGCTTCAGCCACATCAGTACTCCCTCCTGAAACTTCGGGTCGTGAGGCTGCGTCAGCTTCATACGCTTCGATGGAACTCCTGCTTTGATTGCAGCTTCAATTGCATCCTTCTTGCTGAGAATGCCGTTCACGGTGGTTCTCTTAACTTCGACGCCCCATTTCATGCTAATCTCCCTCGCCAACTTGGACTGATTCGGCTCCTTCTTCGCAGCATCGATGATCTCGAGCTTCTCCTTCAGCGTAAAGTCGGTTCGCTTGCGTTTCTGAGCTGACATTATGGACTGAATAGTTTGAAAAATAACGATGTCACTGTTGTGAGTGTCTGTTTGTGCGCGCGCTTTCGTGGGTCTATCTATCGATACTTAAGCAAGAGTAGGAAAGAGGCTCGTCGTTGTGCGTGAGGTGATTGGCTTGTTGTAGCTGACGTCAGGGAGAAACATCGCGTGTTTGACCTTGAAACCGGCTGACTATATGCGTAAAATGCGCAAAAATGCACTTTTAAATAATCACAGAATAGTGGCATAGTAACGAGAGTAGGGAGTGGCATAGTAAATTTATTTTGTATTGAATTTTGTCGGGACCGAGCGAAAGCGGCATAGTAGCGAGGGTGGCATAGTAAAGAGATGGCATAGTACCGAGATTTGAGTGTAGTAAGCTATACGTGTTCGCTAATGACATGAAAGTCGTTATCACTTTCCCAGCTAATCAAACACAAACTTATACATCTTGAACTATGATTTAGCCGCACTTGCTGATTGGGCGACAAATAACGGTGTTACGTTCTCAACAGCAAAATCAAAATTTTATGCCTATGCGATGCATGATACAAAATCATTCAATTCTTCTTAACAATAAGGCAATTTAAATGATAGACAGCACACGCCATTTAGGATTTCGATATTCTGCATCACTCACGTTCAACGAACATATACGCCACCTTATTACTAAAGCCAAGCAAAGTATGAATGTTATACATAGATCTATAATTCAATGAGGTATGAACCCACGTTTGTGTTATGGCAACTATGCATGGCGCCGTTTCATTACAAATCACGGACATTTCGATTAATTGGTTGATAAGGCTGTTTGCGTTTGTATAGATGCACTTAATCGTATTTTTTGTGAATAATGACGGGGTGTAAACTGAAGTAATTTTTCCAAATTCTCTGGAGCCGAACTTAACAAGTTTTCGAGTTTTCGCTCTGCTAGTTACTAGTATCAAACGAGTGGGTGGTTAGATTTGTTCCTGTTGTTATTGCTTCAGTGACAGAATCGGTTCTCTTGATCGATTTCGGATTTAACGGCATTTGTATTGTCTCGTACTTTGTCGCTTGGATTAGATAAGATAACTCATTTCAGTAACTTATGTTTTAAGGCTTTCCATGTGCATCTCGGTCTATCGGCCATGACGCTGTTTAAAAGGATAACCTTCAGTGGATTCGGACCAGTTCCATTGTACTTCGGAGATCGTGGTAGACGGAAAATATCGACCGTTACTTCTCGGAAATGTTCATAATTTCTGTCAGAAATCTCCACTGCTTACGATCGTGTCTAGCGTGTTCGTAAATGGAAGCATCAACTATGATCCTAAATAAAATGAGACTACAGGAGGAAAGGTTTCCACGTTGAGTGGTTTTGCCGTGTCTCTCGCACAATGGAATATCGGGGTAGATGCGGCACGGTGTTACAGAGCTACTTCCTACCATGTATGGGTTTAGCAATATATCTTCCAAGTCCCTTTCATTGTTTATGGTTAATTTAAGCAATCATGGCTTGTCGTTGTGTGGCGAAACACGATTACTAGTAAGTCGATTCAATGACGTAGGTGTAACCTGATTTATTTTCATCATTTTGCACAGGTCAAACCACGCCTTAAGCTCGTGTTGCTTCCGAGCCTCAAATAATGAAGCATCGGCTTCCGGAATATTCGTACATATTACACTTAAGTTATTGATCGATTTTTCGAAGATTGTACACTTGTATTCGTTTCATTAGCTATATATGCTTTGCTATCAGCGCCGGAAACTGAATGACCTTGAGCTGCGGTGGCCCATGATTTCAGTGTTTTTGCCTTGGTTTATATACTTGTTAGTTTGATATATGTGCTGTCGTCTGGAACTCAAGTTGCTGGGTTTATTATCGTCCACCTTTCTCCATCTCGTTTTATCGTTTGTTGTTTGTTTGAGTAGAGTACGCTGGTTTCATGCGAGTTTCTAACAAGGAATCAAGTTTAATTTCAATTTTTTAAACATGATTCAAGGGTGATCATTCGCGTCAGTCCCTGATTGGTTGTTTCTACAGTTGCAGGGTCGCAGCGACCTCGTGACCTCTGTCTGCATTCGGAGCATATATAGCAAACTCCCGCGATAGAATCGTCTTTGATTATACTTATCGATTCCTTCGTCAAGGTCGTATCGCAGCTACCGTGTATTTTGCCTGAACAGACATAGCAGCTCACAACACATTCGTACAGCTGTTGAACTTTAGTCGTACGGCTTTCTGGGTCATCATTTCGCGTTTCTGCGCGGTCGTGTGTGTTTCTGTGTCCAAGTTAGCGCGGCGAGACATGCAAATCAATACAAATCAATATGTTCACTTACAACAACAACAACAACAACCAATGCTCATGAAAATTCCAGATTGTTCAAAGATGACACCCACGAGATTGATTAAAATTTCTCGAATGCTTCGGTAACTAAAGTAACCTGAGAGGAAGATTTGCTTAGTACTGTCTGCATAGATTTGCACTAACATGACTTGGCAAATGGTTGGAACTGTACACTCGGATAATTATAAAAGCCTGATTCGCTTGAGTTATTCCCCTAAAGCGCAACACCAAGATAAGCCGAGGTTTCTCCAGTCATGAGTAAATAGATATACTGTGATTGACATACTTGTTAGAGAATCGCAAAGAAAATACACTTCGCGTCTTTTTTATGTGCCCTGGTCAGAGCGGGTGATATCTCCCCACGAAATGTGTTCTAACCAAACAAAATGATCGTGACGTATCCTTTCAAATGTCTCAGAAGCTGTAACCGTTTCGAATGAAATCACTATATACAATGGTGGAGTGATTATATCAAAACTAGTATTCAGTAATACTTTAAGAAACCTGAAGTAATCAACCAAAATATTCATTTGCACGCTCTTCCGTCACACACACCCCACGACCGGTTTCGTGCTGTTTGCACTCATCAGGTAGGGACAGTAAGATCAGGATCCGCATGCGCTTGAAGTAATCAAGTTACGAATTTAATGGCCTACGCTCCCTTAAACTGAAAATATTGACCACCACCATGTCCGACACTCTGCGTAATAATCTAAACCATGGCGGGCTCATCGACATGATACCACTGTCGAGAGTTGGGAGACATTCCGTTTGCTGAGAAACAAGATAAAAAACTTGTTGTTGACGACAAATTGAATTATCAAAAACATTTATTCAACAAAATGGAATCAAACCCCAAAATTCTCTATCAGATCATAAATAACCGGTCTAGGATGGAACCAGGTGTTGCCGCTCTAAAGACACGTGATGGAACAACAACCACAGCATCGCAATCTGCCGAAGTTTAGCCCATTTCTTCTTCACGTCTTAGCCCACGAAACACCGTTACTTGTTTCCTTAACTCCAGTAAAATCCACGATAACGTTGGGAACAAACAACTATACCTCGGACAGTGTCCTCCGCACATTGCTAAATCTCAACACGAAAAAATCTCCCGCAGCTGACGAAATTACCCCGCTGTGCTTATAAAAATTGTACGCCCCTCGCCTACATGTTTAACCTTTCTTTAACCCAAAGATTTGTTGCCTGTGATTGGAAGAGTGGCATCATTACCCTCATCTACAAAGTAGAAAACCGTCCCGAAGTATCCAACTATTAACCAGTATCACTACTACCGGGGATCTCTAATGTTATGGAGCGCCTCGTGGCAAACAACGTCACGAATGATCTGGAGGACAATTGCTTGCTCGCAGTCTAACAACACGGCTTCATAAAAAGACACTCTTGCCTTTCAAACCTTCTGCTCGCCCTCGATGACTGGACACAAGCTGCAGACAAAGGTCTCACCTTACACACATGTTATCTTGATACGCCAAAAGCATTCGATCGTGTCAAACACAGTCTGTTACTACAAAAAATAGAGCAATGTGGCATCAAGGGTTCATTGCTAGCCTGGATGGAGGATTATCACCGCGAACCTCTCATTCGTGTAAGAGTTGATGGCGCTTTGTCACGATCCAATCCAGTAACGAGTGGGGTGCTGCAGGGATCAGTGCTTGGACCTATTCTTTTCCTGATGTGTGTCAACGACTTACCTAAACTTGTTCGCTGCAAAATCTTGTTATTCGCGGATGACATCAAGCTGTGGACACCATTACGCAAAAATAAGGATTGCAGACAGCTTCAGCTGGACCTCGATGCCTTACAAGACTGGTCAGTTAGAAATCAACTACCTTTCAATGTCAGAAAATGCAAGGTATTGATTGTTGGAAGGCATTTCGAGTTCTTTTACACCCTTGGTTCCCACATTCCTAAAAGCACTGACAAGGAGAAGGACTTGGGTGTGTGGGTAAGCAGCACTTTGAAACCGTCATATAACGCCACAGCTATCTATCAAAAGACGTCAAGAGTACTGCTTCTGCTAAAACGCGTGTTCGTGAGTTACACGGAGCAAACTGTTCATCGAATAATTAATACGTACCGTATTTTTCGGATTATAGGGCGCACATAAAAACACTAATTTTTACGAAAAATCGGCAGTGAGCCTTATATATTCCGGTGCGCCTTATGTATGAATAATTTATGTTCACACTGTGAGGTCAAC
This sequence comes from Atriophallophorus winterbourni, assembly GCA_013407085.1. Lineage (NCBI taxonomy): Eukaryota > Metazoa > Platyhelminthes > Trematoda > Plagiorchiida > Microphallidae > Atriophallophorus > Atriophallophorus winterbourni. The sequence goes on from JACCGJ010010413.1 coordinate 12,816, forward strand.
CATGGAGAATGCTGTTCAGGCTTGGTCACCTTGTCTACAGAAGGACATCAGCATCTTGCAGAGAATATATCATCGGACCACCAAGCTCGTACGCGTTTTAAAACACAAACAATACGAAGATCGTAGTACAAGTCTCAATCTCTTCGACTCTCGCTATCGCCGTCTTAGAGGTGATTTGATTCTTATGTTCAATATATTGCATATCCCCAACCATCCCCTGAATAAACTATTCACACGACTACCCACCCCGAACGGACCGGAGTCATTACTACACAGTACTTATTCCCGACTCGAGACTGAACTGTCGAAGGTACTTTTATTCTGTACGTGTATGCTTTACCTGGAACTACCTACCTTGTAATGTTGCACATTCACTCAACTTGGATATATTCAAATCGAATTTGGACAATTTCATGTTGACCAATCCAAACTTTGAACCTATATATTTTACACCTTAAAAGCTTTGAAATTTTAATCCATGCATCGAAGTAAACTATACATCCTGACCCCATGGATTTACATGTGTCATCCAACCGATTGAAAACAGTTTCTGTCCTATGGATTTTTACCTGATTCCTGAACTGCTCAGTAGGCAAGCAAATCCCGTTTTTACTACCTATGTTATTCGTAATTCCCATATTATTCTGTGGTTTTTGTAAAGCTTTTAAGACCATTAAATTAAATTAAATTAAATTGATGAAAACTCTCACAAGAGATCAAAATAATCAGTAAACGCATAGAAACCAATGCTCAGAGGACGCGGCTGAATCGCTCCGTACTTAGCATAGAGATCCTGAGATACCTGATCCGACCTGATCCATCCACCCTTATAGGAGTCCGCCATGTAATGTACCAAACAGAACTTGTCACACGTTCTTTAACATTCAATAAAATTATCTGCTTAAACGTCCTATCAGTCAACACGCTTATCATAATCAAACATTACATTTTCATAAACAAACGCACTATGCTTGACAAACAAATAAATCGAGATATTCGAGTATGGTGTAAAATATCCATCACTTGTGTTAGCCGTAACGAAAACCTTATTAAGTTGGCATTCAGCTAAGATAAAATTCTCCATTCAAAACAAATTTCATTTTTTTCATGATCACACGGACCGTGAAGAAGAAGGTAGTGTGATTAACTATTATCAACACTGTAGGTTGATTTAAATCACAACACGATTTGATAGATAAGATAGATACTGAAAGAGATAAACAGCCTTCCCACCTATCGAAATCGGTCCTGCTGTAAAGCTTCGAGATAAAAAACGCAGTAAAATTCAAGACTCTGATCTCACACATTTTTCTGGTAGGAAAAGCAATAAGCTTAACAACATCTCCGTTTGAGTAGGTATTTTAAGTTGTGAAATGTATAATATTATGATAATTAACAGAGTCCGTCACATACCCCATGGTTCGCTAACTTCAACTGATTCGAAGCGTATAATTTTAACGGGCAAGATGTTCCACATGACATAACTTCTGACCGATAAAAATGTTGACCAACATGCAATCAAGAATTTGGAATGCTTCAAGACTATGAATGTTTGGGTGTTCGAATAAGGTCCATGAACTTTAGTAACTTGTTGAAGGGGTGATTTTCTGTGTGCAAAATGTAAACTGCCAGCATAAGATCGTTCGGTGACATCATGTAGTTTAGTGTTTGAATTTAGCTCGTGAAAATGAGAATTTTTGTAATGAGAAAAATATTAGTCGCACGATGATAAATCCTGTCAAATAGTTTAATATCCTTCCTATCTATGGTGCCCAAGCTTGGATTGAATATTCCATAAATGGGTGGACATATGTTTTAAGTAACCGTGGTAAGGTTTCGGGCTCTAAACTTCTAATATCCTTTTCAGCAGAGCCAAGATATGGCAATGATGTCGACAATGATGTCCGGACTTACGGTTACAGGAAACGTGCAGCTCCCTTGGGTACCGATCCGGGGCCAATCAGGATTAGTTTCAGAAGCACGAATAACCAGCACTCCATTATTGAACTCTAATGTATGTCGCATAAGGAATAAGTTGACTGAACTTTGTTTCCGTTTGACCGAGGGACACCAAAGGTTTGAGACCTGGCTGTCTGCGCTTGATGTTGTGCCAATAAAAATCATCGAAGAGTATCTTGTCATTAGATGCGATATATCTGGCGATAGGAGAGGCACTATCGTTGCACTCCCCCTGGAGATATATATCTTGTTAGTTAAAATGTCCAAGTTTTTACGAGTATCCTGACTTGCTTCAATCTCCGAGCGTGCTGATCTTAAGTGATTTTAACCTCCCAGACATAGATTGAACCGTTTTTTACAAGAGTAGTCACCGCGCCATCCGAAAGGCTTCATGAATGGATCCATAATCATGTATTGCACAAGCATGTGATTGATCCTACGAGGTTTCGTCATGGATGCATTCCATCCACTATTAACTTGATAATGTCATTCCACCTAGAAGTCATAAAGTATTTAACATACCTACCACCGCTCGGCAAAAGCGATCACTAATGGTAAGCTTCGAAGTGGTACTGTGTTTTTAACAAACTCTCAATCGTCCAAACGCAGTTTTATGCTTGTAATATGGGAATTACTACTACAAACTTCAAAATCTTTCCTTCCGTTATCTAGCAATTTCTATATAATTGAATCTGGGATAGCATTTGTAAGTATCTGAAGCAGCTACAAGATGAGAACGCTTTGATGCAGTGCAATAAAGGGCCCCTGGTGGACTCCTAAGGTCCGTAGGTCTACCCTTGAACGGGATTGCCTATGGCGACAATATAAGCTAGGCCTCACTTCTGCTTCTTGTGTCCGCTACAAAACCGCTCGAAACGCTTGTGTTAAATTACAACGCTCGGTCAAACAGGGTTTTGAGTTATCTTTAGTTATGGACGCTAAATCCCATCCGAAATTTTTATACCTACGCACAATCAAAAGGCAAATCCGGGGAAAGCATTGAAGATTCAAATCTGGGGGCGTCAACAAAGCTAAGGTACCAGATAGTATATACTCAATCATGCTGAAAATTCTTGCTCCAGTGCTCATCAAACCGTTGTGTGAGCGCTTTATTCTATGCTTACACCTGGGAGTGATTCCTTGCGAATAGAAAGAAGCTACAGTTGTTTAAATACGCAAGGGTGTTTGCGGAACAAAGTAAACAAATTTTCAAGTTGTGCTTCCAAGAAGTGATATCACGCATGATGGAGCCAAACCCCAAAATATTGTATCGCATGGTTAACGAACAAGATAAGATGAAACCGGGAGTTGCGTCCGTGAACACATCAGCTGGACCAAAAACAACTGCAGCAGAAACTGCTGAAGCTTTAGCCACGTTTTATTCATCGGTATTCAACCCGAGAGAACATGCAATAAACATCCCAAATCAAACACTTTCAAACACGGTTGCCATAAGTGAAATATATTTCACTTCGAAACGCGTCCTTCAAGGTTTATTTATTCTTAAAACCGGAAATTCACCTTAGGTCGACGGAATAACTCCACTAATATTAAAGAAATATGCAAGTTGCTATACAGACCACTCACATACTTGTTCGAGTAAACACTGGCAAGTGGAGTGATTCCTACAGATTGGAAATGCGGAATAATTTCTTCTATTTATAAAGGTGGAAATCGCTCCGATGTTTCTAATTACCGACCCGTTACTCTGTTACCAGTGGTTTAAAAATTACCTGAGCGCCTCATAGTTGACGATCTAATGAAACATTTCGAGAATAATCAGTTGCTTTCGAGGAACCAGCATGGATTTAGACGTATTTATTCCTGTTTGTGTAATTTACTGGCAACGCTGGATAATTGGGCAAAATCGGTCGATAAAGGGCAAGCAATACACGCGTGCTACTTAGATATCTCGGAAGCATTCGATCGTGTTGACCATATCCTACTACTGCAGAAGCTTGAAAGGCTTGGTATCATTGGGAAGTTGTTGAATTGGCTAAATGACTACCTAACAAATCGCTCGATCCAGGTACGTGTTGATGGTGCATTATCAAAACCAATCGCAGCAACTAGCGGAGTTCCCCAAGGTTCAGTCCTGGGTCCGATCCTCTTTCTGGTTCATGTCAATGAAGTACCGGAAATTGTTCGATGTTACATTTCGTTATTTGCGGACGACATGAAGATATGGCGCTGCATTCGTAGTCAAGAAGGCTGTCTGCTATTACAAGAAGATTTTGATACGCTTCACAGCTGGTCGTTGAAGAACAAACTGCCGTTTAAATTCAACAAATGCAGGATCGTAAATGTGGGGAAACGAGTAGAGTTCACATATCACATAGGTTCGCATGTCCTTGAAAATTGCAGTGAAGTAAAAGATTTGGGTGTCTGGATATGCTCCAGTTTAAAAACCACTTCAAACTAACAGTGCCTTTAAAAAAGCAACGCGTGTCCTAAATCTACTCAAACGGGTATTTGGGAATTTTTTGCCTAAGATATTCCCAAGGATCATGAATACATACTTTAGACCAGTCGTGGAATACGGTGTGCAGTCATGGTCTCCGTGGCTCAAGAAGGATGTTGAACTTATGCAGCGAATCTATCACCGCTCAACAAACTAGTTCTCAGCCTCGGAAACAAATCTTTAAAGGATAGCTCAACTGAATTTGTTCGACTTTTCATTTCGACGAATCAGGGGAGACCTTATCTTACTTTACAAAATATTCCATACCCCGAACCATTCCTTACAGGATTTATTCACGCGAATGGATACGAGAAACTATCGGACCCATGAATATGTGCTGGTCGTACCCCATTCCCGCCTGAACTGCAGAAGGTATTTTTACTCTGTCCGTCTCTGGTTTACTTGGAATAGTTTACCTTCAACCGTTGCTCACTCCACTAGCTTGCATGAATTTAAAACGAAATTAGACGAATTTTTATTGCAATATTCGTTTCTCGAACACTTATATACTGCATAATCTACTTCCTTATCTTGTTTATACACTTAAATTTCAATTTTTGCTATTCTATGGTTGTTGTTAAGCTTGTTGCTTTTTAGACCATTAAAAAGCTTGAATTACCTTGAAGCAGACTGTATTTTTTCCGCACCAGCGAACCGAATTACTAAACAATAAAGGTCAATTCTGAAACTGGGAACCTGGAACTTTCGGTCCATGCTTCCAGGATTTCTTGACGACGTCTCGAATATTAGAGTCTTAGGTAAATCAGCCGTGATTAGCAATGCGCTAAAAAGGCTTAATTTCGATGTGGCTGCCCAGCAAGAAACGCGATTACTAGACACTAGTATGCAAACAGAAAAAGATTACACATATTTTTGGGACTAAACGTGTGCTGATGAGCCTCGATTGCATGGAGTTGGGTTTGCCGTGCGAAACAGTCTACTAAAAAAGCAGCGACGCCTTCTGAAAAAGACGCTTTTTTATCATAACCTCGCAATAGTCCTCAAAAATGTGCTACAAAACTGTGTAATGGTATTTGGTGATTTCAATGCCTGTTAAACCAAGGATAGACGTCATCCGTACATGCAAACCTCATATAGCTGCGCGATTTGAAAAATCATTCACAGCTGAGTTCAATAAGAAAACCCCACTCGAATTGGCTTCAGAAAACTGGGAATCGATAAAAAGCTGCATAACCCTCTTGCGGTCCGAAGAAAGCTCGAACGAGTGATCGGTTCGAAGCAAAATCTGCTGAGATGACTGCTATATCCTAAAAGCATCCACTAGTATGGATTTTTTAATACCGATTGTTTCAGCTAGGTATTTCCACTGCTTGTGATCGTGCTCAGACTTTTCTTCAAAAGGTAAGTCAGCAGCATCTTCCGGAACGTCTAGAAATACAATACTTCTCAAATTATTTTCTTCTCGAGATTTCTTCGACGACATTCGCTCCCAACATGGTAGATCTGCATGGATACGACATGTAAACTCTGGAACACCTCTAAGAAGGTAAGCATTTAAGAATACGTTTTTCACGTCCTCCGCAGATTGCAGCGTTATTCGTGAGAGGCGAGGATAATTTTTGTGAGGAGAATTCAGGTGGCGGTTTAGCCGAACTATTGATGAGGGATTAACTGTTGTCCTCTGACTACAGAGTTCATACCATTTAACTAAGTCATGTTTTTGCTCAGGTTCGAACAGCGTTTCCCGTGACTCGGTCACGTTGAGACATATCACACTAAGGTTTATACCCGCGAATTTTGGTTTACAATTTGAGTCGGTCTTTTTAGAACTGGTTTTGCTGAGTCCCTTCTCGTTTCCGCGAAGCTGAGGAGTTACTGACCCCGGTGAACACCTACCCGTTTTAATCACCATATGTGAGGTTATCTGGGCAAATGTTGACCAGTTCGTGTATGATGGACTTTCTATCGGCTCTTTCGCAGTAACCTCTAGGTTGGGAAACGATGGCGCCTTTAGGCCTTTTTAACAGTTCATTCAGTTTTTGTATATTGGATTCCAGTCCATTTAGACGCGTCTCAATTTCATACTCATGGGTTTTCGTCTCCGAGGATGACGCTGCTGGTTTGGCCTTGCAAACCTGGAAAACGTAACAAACACTGGAACAATTATCTCCATTAATAATCGATACCAAATCCGAGGTCAGCGATTTGTCGCATTTTGCATACACTTTCAACAAACAAGTGTAACACGTGACAGACCTCACCTTATGACTAACTGGCTTTTGGCAAACATACACATGCAGCCCGGTGCGCTTTGTTTTCTTTTCGGGGTCATCCGGTCAGGGTTGTGAGCAGCACTGTTCAGTGGTGTGTGCACAGGCAGTGGCCCTGACGAGCGATCGATTATGAATTATCGTGAGCGCGACAAAAAGCGGTGTTCACTAATGAGAGAAAAATCAGAATTGAATCCGGCGATACGCTTCGGTAGTTGATCGCCAATGTTGAATATATAACCTGTCGATGGCAAAGAACAATATCTTTCCGATCGATTCGTACAGTTGCCTTGCGATCAAGAAGGTAGCGTCCCAGCCAGGTAAGAACGCACACATCTTGCAACTTGCGCAGGCGTATAGAATGGTCCATGCGATCAAACGCCATTCATATGTCCAAGTAACATGCATGCATGCAACCACCATCATCCACTGCCTGCGCCCAGTCATTTAGTGTATACACACACACACACACAATTCGTTCCTTAACTTTTGAGATCACTGAAGGAGTGTAAAAGGGCGGTAATTTGCTGGGTCAGATCGAGTTCCACCTTTGTGGATGGGTGTTATAATTCCTCTCTTCCAGTCAGTCGGTACAACATCCTCCCACAAAGAGTGATTAAATAAATCACAAAGTGGATCGCACAATTGACTGTGGTATAACTTCAGGATTGCAGGTGTGATTCCATCATCGCCCAGGAACTCGTTGATATTCAACCTGCGTAGTTGGTGCTGTGCTATTTCAGAATTAATGCATATATAGCTTATAGTCTCCAACACAATTAACACTGACAATTCCGATGGTAGTAATGCAGCCTTGAGGTGAAAACTCGTGAATAAAAACTGGCTAGTGCATTGGCGGTTTCCAGCACAGAATCAGTTAGTCCTTTATCTGTTATGATCGAAAAACACCTGGCTTCAGCTTCGTACTGCTGCTAACAGTTCGATAAAGCAGTTTAGGATTTCGCTGCACTATTACTGACAGCTGAAGCTGGTGATATTGTTTATCCTCGCAGATGAGATTTGCGACTTGATTCGCGAAAGCTTGCCCAGGTCGATTCTGTTCTGGCGACCCTGTGAATAGCCCATACAATATTTCGCTTTTTCAACCATTTTATAGTGCGACTGCGAATTCTGAAGTGGGGTTCTTTGTTATTGTGTTTCGGGACATATTTAAAATTTAAATGTATCATGTTGGTGATGTAATCTGTCATGGTTACGCAATGCCAATCCGGATCACTGAAATTTAAATTACATTCATCGAAAGGCCCCATCGTTTCCATCAAACCAATGTAATCCACTTTTCTATTTCGTTTTGTTTGCTTTACCATTCTACTGGCGTTGCACACGTATTGAAAGAGCAGAACGAGGTGGTCGCTTCGACTCAGCAGAGGGTGATACTGAACATCTTCAACGGCCGTGGCTTCTGTGGTTTGCTACTACTAGCCCAGCCGTGGGTTTGACAGAACACAACCGTTGCTGAACTCGTCTATCCATCGAATGCAAGAAGGATTCAATCGTCGTCACAATGCAAAAAAGCGATTGTTTTCACCTGGTCAGGTCGTACTTGCGAAGGATTATCGTGGGTGTTGAGAAATGGACACAAGGTCGTATTCTGCACCGTTCTGGTAATGTAACTTACGACGTCGACGTTCAGTCTTCAGTCTGGGTTCGGCATGCCAATCAATGATTACCCTCGAATTTGCATACGATGAACAGTCCAAGAGATAATGTTCAACTTGACATTCTCCTCGACACATTCGAACTACGTCCGTCTACAAATGTTGCCACCTCTCCGGAAACTCCTGATTTACGAAATCTTTGTACTCCACGAATATGGACTGATCGTGTCCGGCAACCAGTTGCTCACATGCAAAGTTCATACAAGGCAAGAACTCAAAGGGGAGGTGTTAGGAGGGTAACCTCCGAATGTACATTATGTAATAGTTTACAATTTAGATAAAACCTCTTTTCCCTCGTTCAGCTTGCCATTGGTGCTTTTGTACTTCAGCAATAAACTTCCATTCAAATCACTCTTGCTTCCATTTGAACCAGTCTGTTTGCGAATATGGAGTGTTTCCCGTGACTGTGATTCTCTCTTTATCTTTCTCCTATATGCTAGAATCAATTAGGCATACAAGAAGTTGCTAACGAAGGCAACATCAGAAAGTAATTTGTGTTGAAATTCGTAAATAGTTAAAACCGTATCGCTTCCTATTGTGACGCTATCATCCTCCGCATTTATAATGTACAATCGTTTTCCGGCTGTTGGTCTTCATCGGGTTGAAATGGTCATATTAGGCGTAGTGAAACTTGAAACTGTCGAACTCTGTGTATTACTTATCCACTGCTTCAGGCTTCAGAGAATTTAAGCTAACTTTATCCAGCTACTGACCGGCAACACCCAGTAACAGGTTGTGGAGTTTGAGAGCAAGTGATGTGAACACAAGATGAACAAAAACAAAAATAAAAATTGGCCTTATTGGTGCACACGCATTTTAAGATACGAAATTGATTTTAACGCCAAATTAAAGAAAATGACGAGGAACTCTTAACAGTTACTTTTAAATTTCTAGTCATCGTAACTGTCCTAAACACTTAACCGATAACTTAATTTTACAAATTTTCAAAATCAGCGTCATCAAGTTGCGCTTGTGTGCCACTGTTGGGTAAGGTTTGTACGACCAACCTGTTCAATCACATGAGCCCCCACTGATGTAGACTGGGTTTAAAACCCCGACCATCATTTATACAACATCTATCATACTATAATATATAAAATCAAAATCAATTCGAGATGATTAGTTATTATAGTCGGGGCGCACAATTCGGATGCTCCACACCTAATTGTCAAGTTTCTTTTTGACTATGTAAACTGTTTGAGCTCTACCAAATCGGCAGGTAGGGAATTCCAACAAAGATACAACGCACCGAATAAAAATACCTGCGGCAGTCCGTTTGGAATGTGGTATTTCCAACTTACAGCCATGACCCGGCGTTGCTGGAAGATCGAAGGTTACTTAATACAATCTAGTGGGTGGAAAAGTAGTACGTATTTTTCTGTGAGGATGAGATCATCTCCCATTCTTCTTTGGGCAAAAGTGTCCTCAGCTCAAGTCGGTTCTGCGTCGCCCGGGCAAATGGCGTGTTTCGCGTCCCATGACAAGCTTAGAAGCTTCTCGATACTATACGAATCCAGAGTAAGATGTTTTTTGAGTCCATGGTGTCCGGCTGTGAGGCACCGTATAGAACCGGGTGTATTATGTGTCATCATGAGAGGAAAAACCCCGGGGAAATCGTCCAATATCGCCGTAAACCTGCCGAGCAGCCGGACTTGCTTTTGGCAACGGCCTTCGCATTGTAAACTATTTTTCAACCTACCGCAAATCCAGACACGCAGGTCCTTTCTTCTTAGTGTATCCAGATCCTGTCGCCTAGCTTTGTATGCTAGGACAAGCACGGTCCTGACCGATCTGAAATGATCTTCTACTTTTGCATATTCAATGAGAGTTCTCACACGGGGCTTTCTTTCAGCTAATTATTTCACTGACGAAATACGTGGACTCCGTAAAAGGCTAGCGTTGGGTCCACTTGTGTTGCTTCTACCACGTCACAGTCCTGAACTATTGATCTGTATGCGGTTATATTGGCAGAAAGTCACTCTACAATAAAAATACCTTCTTCATAAAGCTTTCAATTGTGATCACATTCTCTTCGCTTACGTTTTAAATAAATTGCTTTCTCAAATGTAATTCGAAATTCTTACCTTGTAAAGTCATTAACTTCGTCTACTTAAAAAGTCAATGTATCTACATTAACTCACCGGCTCCCATAATCCCCAAACTGATAGTTAAACAGCAACATTTAACGTTGAGAAGCGTGCTTATCAGCATTCTTGTCAAAAATATTCGAGAACTGCAACTAAATGTCATTTCTTTTATGCAAAGAAATATGAGTGCAATCGGTTAAAGCAGGTTTTGGGTAACGTTTCACTTCTGATACAGAAGCTTCGTCAGACCAAGGGTGATAGTCAGGACAGGGAACATGATTAAGTAGTAATCACCCACCACCACTGATTTGACCTTACCGCAAAACAGCCTATATACGTCTACGGCGTGTCGCGTCTCGTAGGCATGACCAGGATCAGTGATCGATTTGCCTACTAGTGTGTATCTACATCAATCTAATACAACTGAACACGGTCAAGGTCAGTTGACACAGCGGCCCACATGCGTAAAAGTATGTAACTAACGGGGCTAAGGTTAAGCAAAGTGCATTTTACATACGGTATATAAACTGTATCTCGCCAATTTTTCTTCGATTTTTCGGACGGGTATCTTACCTTCATCAATTGGCGTTTCACAAAACTTCTCGGAAAATCGTGGTCTATGAGCCTTTGGCTCGGTTCATTGTGCGCCTGTTTTCGGCCTCTTTCGTCGCTGTACAGGTGTTCTATCTTATGGAAAATGGAACAAGCTATGAACCTGAAGACGTGTCTTGGATGAGCGGAAGTGTACCGTAGTACAGCATAGTAATCGATAGGTTTCCGATAGACATTTTTTATTTTACTGTCTACTTTCTGTGCTAAACAGTCCAAAAATGGAAGATTGCCTGAGCAAGACTCAACTTCCTTTGTGACCGTAATACGTGGGTCTATTTCATTTAAATAGTTGAAGGCCTCTAACTGATCTCGCCTGATGATAGCAAATGTGTTATCAACATAGCGCAACTATAATTTTGGTTTAAGCTCTTCATTGTTAAGGGCTTTGTTCCCGAAATGCTCCATATACGTGTTCGTAAGTACTGCAGATATCGGTGAACCCATTGCTAACCCTTTTTTGTCTATATAATTGCTCATTAAATAAGAAGTGGTTCATGCTTAGGCAGACTGTTCGGGTGTTTACATAGGGCAGACTTCCAGAGAAATTCACACTAAAATCGAAGAGCACCGAAAGCGTTTCCGGGATGCGAGGGAATATCAATCCCTTATTCGTGATTCCGCCTTGGCGGAGCACGTTTTAGATTTAGACAATGTGGCAATATTGAAACGCGGTATTAAACCGTATAACGAACGCCTACATGCGGAGGCGGTCGAAATTTCCAAGGCAAATCGACTGGCGGTCAATAAGGTGGATGGGGTAGAAATCTCCACAATCTGGCGCTCGGCACTGCTGCGACGGTAAATAGTTATTATTCACCTTATACCTACTAGTTAATTAGGTTTTTGTTTATCTTCAAAAATAGCATTAGCCTCGTTATTTATGTACGTTTACGCATGTGGGCGGCTGTCAACCGACCTTGACCGCGTTCACATGCATTAGATTGATGTGGATACACGCTACTAGGAAAATCGACCACTGATCCTGGTCATTCCTACGAGACGTGACACACTGTAGGCGTACTATATAGGCTGTTTATCGGTAAGGTCAAATCAGTGGTGAGGGATTGACTACTACTTAATCTTGTTCCCTGTCCTGACTATCACCCTTGGTCTGACGAAGCTTCTGTATCGGAAGCGAAACGTTACCCAAACCTGCTATAACCGATTGCACTCAAATTTCTTTGCATTATGAATACACGATCGGTCCCAAACATATTCCAATCAATTGCTGTCATTTCTTTTAATTTGATACTTGTGGGACATGTAATGATGCTAATATTGAGTAGCCTGTTATGTCCTTTTATCCAGGAGTGTATTCATATGTGATATACGGGTTAAAAGCTGTTTAACAAAACCCACAAAAATGTACAACGGGTCGGATAGTAAAAACAATTATCATAAAATATTGTTATAGATTATTGTCACACGTAAAAAATACTTGTCCATATGGGCATCTAGTGATTTTTAAACGTCACTGGTTTCGGATTGTACCACCTGAGTTCGTACAGCTGGGATAGAGAGGTTAGAATCTTGTATGGAATTCCCCAACCAGGTTTCTGTCACTGCAATCAAGTTTCAAGACGTTTACGGTGCATGTGAATAAAGTTAATTGAGCTTGCTCAGAAAGCCTTGAGCATTTGGCGTAACATTATGATAACGATTTAGCTTTTAGGGCAGATGGAGAACTTATATTAATGGATTCGCCGACCCATAATTGGTCCGCTGCTCTATGTCATTTATCTCGGATGCGTGTGGTTGAGTGGCTGGCTAAATCACTTCAGGGTTATTCCAGTTCGTGCGCTTTATGTCGTATACTGCTCGAATACGAAATTCAGGCGTCAGTTTTCGGTATTGTACCACGCCTTGAGTATTCTATCCTTCATTGTCCTTGTGTAACAAGTGATCAGAGAAGTTTGAAGGTGTTCCGTTTATATAAAATATTGCTGATGCATGTTTTATTCCATCATGCGTCCCAA
>JACCGJ010010414.1:0-27461 GCA_013407085.1 Atriophallophorus winterbourni
CGAGTATCGAAAAATGTTTGAAAAAATCGGTGTCCAAGCTTGCCCTGAAAAATCTTTGTCTTGCTGTAAGTATATATATTCAATACAGGTTTCGAAGAGTTTTCCGCGATCTGGGCTTAAATTAGTCTACGTAAGCCAGGTGTACATCCCGCACACTTATACATAGTCTCGCACTGATGATTTATTTTCACAAATCAGTGTGATTTATGAATTCAATTGTTTTATAAACGTCCTGGAGAGATTGGTTTCATTAATTTATCCAACCAACAAAGCCTGTTATCTCGTGGTTCTTGTAATTATTGGTGGCATCGTTACTCTTATGAATATAGCTTTTTATTCATTTTAAATTGGTGAAACAACGTTGAAAACCATTTATTTGGGATAAGTTGCATGCATCTTATTTCAGAAAAAGCAACAACAATGGAAATGAAGTTGCCGGTCAGCCAGGTTCAATATCATTAACCATCGATCGAAACCACTATGGGAAAGTGTTTCAATTTTCGTGTTTGGATGCGGAATCTAATGTCGTCGGTTCTGAATATAATTTGGAAATTTTGGGAGGTGATTACATTATCTATTCTATTTATTCTATGATCTTGAACATCATTCAATTTATAATGTTACGATCATGAGAACAATAATACCAACCTAAGAGATACAACACTTATAAGTATAATATTAATCGTTCAATGCACACGAAAACGAAACTTTTTGTTAAACGTTCAGGGTACATTTATCCACAGAAGAACATTTAACATAGCATCAGTAAAAGCATACGAATGACCATTCTTTTTCAAACGTTTCTTGTTTCAGGTTCAGAACACATGGCATTCACGGTTGAGCAAAATAACGAGGACAAGTTAAGCTTCACTGTGTGTCTCACAAATGTGAAACTTGTCAATTTAAACAAACAGATTCGGGAAACCGAGCGAGATAGTGGGGAGACTGCCCTCTGTCCAGCTGCGTACACATTGCTTTATAAACCAATTGAGGAACAAAGAATGCTTTCGAGACAATTTGACTGCGAACAACGTTGTGTCACCGTTGAGGCTGAGTTGAAAGGTTGGTGTATTCCCAATTAGTGTATTACTCTATCATCTGTGGGTTGAACATCAATGAACACAAAATACCTTCTGTCACAAGGCTAAAGTTAATGTTTTTCAACACCTGTTTTTCGCTGCACTGATCAGAATTTGCATGATAATATTGCTATAGTACTACGGAAATTTATCTCTCATCAGTAGTGTCAGATACGTTTGAATTGATATAATACCTAAATGTTTTGGTGGTAACATTAACGCGTGTGTTTAATCCAGATATACAAAGAGTGCTGAGATATCAGCACAGAATCAAACTAATACGGCACCATCTCATTCTCATGATATAAAATTGTTTTTACTGTTGTACACACTCGAAGACACTTTTCACATGTGAAGTTAGGAACTGACATAGAATCCTATCGTAATATTGTACATAACAAGTTGATGTATTGATTGTAGTCGCCATTTTTCAAGTAGCTTTCAAACTTCTTTCTGGAATACTTAACTCTCCATGCATGATGATATTTAAAACACAATTTAACTCAGATGATCAAATAATCATTAGTTGTTTGCAATACACTTGCAATATTATAGTCGTTAAGAAATTGGTTATTGTGTGGGATTGTGAATGCTTTGTATTGTTGAACATATAAACTCGATAATTTGAGAGAGTAAATCAATGTTAAAGAATATTGACAAAGTCTTTTAACAAAAATGTTTGAAATACCACTGGAAGGACATGATTTTAGTGGTTGAGCATTAACTTTCTTTAAGAAAATCATATTTTCGAAATGCACTTCCCGGTCCTGGTGTTTACGGGACATTTAAACATGTTTTTATTTGAATATCAATATCTATTTTTACTTGCCTAACTTGATTAAACTCTTGAGAGGGAACATTAATAACCGAAGACAACTGTCCTGATGATCGTGGATTACACAACATCTCATTACTTCTAATATAATCTGACAATTTCCTTACAGGAACAAACTACACGATTCAAGTTTAATTAGCAATGGAACCGTTCCCTTTGCTCACATCGAATGCTTTTCATCTGGAATTTGTCAAACAAAAGAAATTGAGTTTATGTGCAATTTTTGGCATCGTTTTCGCCTTGTTGTTGATAATTGCTGCGGCGGTAGTTGGCGTATTATTTAGGAAGCAAATTTCAATTTGCGTTCATAAGATTCAAGGAAAATACAAGAGGGAACAATTACACGGAATAGATATTGAACTTGAGTAAAAGGTTTAAATGTTCAACGTCGCGCTTTCACATGCTGAGCATTTGTAAACTTATTTTGAACGCTGCATTCGCTGGATTTTTCAAAATACAAATGAATTAATCGTATTGTCATTATTATCAAAAAAACTGGGAGTGTAATTAAATAGAACTTCATCCAATAACTACAATTCAATTTAACACAAGTCATGGTCTACAGATGATATAGCTTTACAAAAACCACTGAATATTCTAGAAATTACGAATAACATAGTTAGTCAGGAATCAGGTGAAACTCCATAGGTCAGAAACTGATTTCAGTTGGTTAGATGGGGTCAAGATATATAGTTTACTTCGATGCACGAGTAAATCCTCACACTCAAGTCCTTCTACTTGTCAGTGCTTTTCAAGAAAATGGAAACCGAGGTTGTGAGAGAATTCGGAATGACATTGTAAGGGAGTCCATTTCTAAATCACCAGTCCTGAAATGCATCGAGAACCAGCGTAAGCTGTCTGGATTCCTGAGGAGTGCGTACTTACGTCCATAGATTCATGTCATCCGCGTATAGAAACATTTTACAGCAAACAAGTTTAGGTAACTCGATTACATAGATCTGGGAATGATTTGGTTCAAGCAAATACATCCAACCATGAATGCAATAGATCGTGCCAAAGCACCATCAACCCCTACTCGAATGCCACGGTCACAGAGATAATCCTCAAACAAGGCTAGTAATGAACCCTTGATGCCACGTTGCTTCATTTTAGTAGAAACCGACTGTGGTTGACACTATCGAATGCCTTTGACATATTAGGATAGCAAGCATGTACTGTGAGACCTTTGTCCACAGCTTGTGTCCAGTCATCGAGGACAAGCAGAAGGTTCAAAAGGCAAGAGTATCTTTTTCTGTAGCCGTCTTGTTTGACTGCGAGCAAGCAATTGTCTTCTAGATGTTTTTAACGCTGTTTGCTACGAAGCGCTCCATCACCTTACGGATCACCGGTAGTAGTGTTACTGGACGAAAGTTGGAAACGTTGGAACGGTGTCACCCATTGGTGGATGATACAAATGAAGCCACTCTTTTAATCGCAGAGAACTAAATTTCGAGTTAAGGATAGGATAAACAATTAAATGTACACAAATTATAAGGACAGCTTTTTAAAATCAGCGGTTTCATTTTTTGAGCTCCCGAAGATTTTTTCGCTTTGAGATTTAGCAATGTTCGGAGGACAATGCCCGAGGTAACATTTAGTTGTTTATAATACGTTTCGGGTGATAAGGCAACGGTGCTTCGTAGGCTGAACTCAGTTGAGAATAAATGTGCTAGACCTTCTGCAGATTGCGAAGCTGTGGTTGTTATTCCATCACGTGTCTTTATAGTGGCAACCCCTGGTTTAAACCTAGACGGGTTATCTATGATCTGATAGAGAAATTTGGGGGTTGAATCCATTTTGTTGAGTATATTGTTTCAATAATTTAATTTGAGATGTACAACAATGTTTTGCTTAATTTTTTAAGTTGTGAAATGTCAACTTTTCTAATCACCTTGTGGATGTAAATGCTTCTGATTGCTTGACAAATATAATATATGAAAGTAGCTAAAGAGTCGTTGATTTCTATTGGAGCTTCAAAGGTGAGACTTTCAATCATTTGCTCTTAATTGAGCAGTATCAAGTCTAAGAGAGACGGTGTATCAGTACCACAAATTCCGGTATTGTTAAAAATATAGTTTCAGAGTGGAATTTCTTTCAGCAACCGTTGATAAACAGCATTTAATGAGTTTTTGGATGAACTGAATTTCCCTTAATGTTCAGCAAATTGACGTCTCCGATCAGGAGAAGTCTACTGCGGTATCTGGTAGCCACTGAGCGTATATTTGCTAGTAATGTTGAATTTTATCATTCGTCGGCTGATGCCATATGGTAAATCACACCCACTATGCTTTCTTCTCCTGCTTTTACATTCAACAAACACAACAATGTGTCTTGAAGTTGTGAGTCGTCATCAGTGATCATTGGCAGAGTAATCTCGAAATGTGGTAAAACACAACACTACCTGCTCTTTGGTGTCTTGTAGCAATATTTCGGAATATTTACGAAAACTGATGTTATCTAAATATGAATTTGATCGTTTTCAATCCTTTTTTGTTGGTCTGATTAATTGCTTCATTGAATTTCTTATTTCGGCAAACTGGTTCCCCAGGCGTGACAGACTACTCTGCATTTCATTAGCCTCTTTACATACAGTCAATTATCTACTGTTGTGGCGGACGTCTTTGAAATGTCTGCAGCTATTATAAACATAAAAAACCGATGGACGTTTCTCATCGTTCGCTAGCCTCACACAGGCAAATTCCCATCACATGAGGCGTGTTGTTGGAACCCGCACAAAGTACTTTTAACTGACACAGTATCAACGCTTAGCGGATCTAAACCCTTGATGCAGTGGTTACGAGGATTCACTGTCGCCTTCGCAATAATACATTTCTGAGTCACAGCTGGATAGATGTTTTTCTTTGGCTGGGCATTGGACATCGTGATACGTTCGCACATGTTTTGGGGTTGCATAAGGATTGCCGGTTGATCGATAATGGGCATATTGTCTGTTGATTGATTTGACTAAGTTCGATGGCATCGTTCGTTGTCGGCATTGAGGAATTAATCGGCGTTAACTCGTCAATCATATAACATAGAACACGGAAGAAGGTATCGCAATTTGTAGCTCAATGTGCTCTTCGCAATGATAGCAAAATCCGTATGAAAGTTAGTTTGACATATTAGATGACTTGTAAAAATCGCGGCTGTGCGTCCATTCTTGGCTCAAAGCCTCTAATCTTTCCGAATTAATCATAATTTTCATCGATCCTTAACTAACAAGCTATTAGCTTAACGTTCATATCTTCTTTCTCACCCCGCTGATGCTAATATAATAACTGAATCGTGTAAATAACCGGAACAATCAGATTCTGAACTGTTGATTCCAAACTCTTGAATGTTTAGGATGGAGAATGCTTTTCAAAACCTGGAGCATATGCCTTGTTTATTTCGAATCTGACATTCAGGCAAACACCATCATTACATTTGTCTTCGACCATATCGAATATTCCATTTTGCTGGCACTACCAGCTGTTGATCTTTTACTTGAATGCATCGATTATCCATCGGCTACGACTTCATGATCACTTAAACGCTTGCTCGGTTGCTTCACGAAAGCCTATTTCACCCTTACAGCTATATATTGATTGCAGGTGTTAACATACCTACACTTAATTGTATAGAAAGTACCGATATACTTCATAATTCGTTTTTGAATACCATCAAGTTATTAGGGAATACACTGTTGATAAACCAACGCGTAAAATCAATATCCTCGGCCTTGTCTCAACTCTAAATATCTCACTATCAA
The DNA here is from genome assembly GCA_013407085.1 of Atriophallophorus winterbourni. Classification (NCBI taxonomy): domain Eukaryota; kingdom Metazoa; phylum Platyhelminthes; class Trematoda; order Plagiorchiida; family Microphallidae; genus Atriophallophorus; species Atriophallophorus winterbourni. The sequence continues at coordinate 5,666 of JACCGJ010010414.1, forward strand.
CACTGAACCTGATCTTACTGTTTCAACCGGACGACGGCAAACAGACAGAAACCGGTAGTGGAGTGTAAGGGATAAGGATGTGAGCGACATAATAATTTGGTCATCCATGAGCGCCTTGGGTGCTTGACCAAGAATCAATTTGTGATTCCGTGTCTGAACATCTTGGTTCCTTTTACGAATCCTATATAACAGTGGCATACAATTATAAATTTGTTATACCACATTAACACTGTTTGAAGTCTCGCCGAAGCTGATCTTACTGTATTCACCTGACGACGGCAAATAGCTAAAAACCGGTAGTGGAGTGTAAGGGATGAAAATGTGAGCAACATAATACGTTGGTCATACATAAGCGCCTAGAGTGCTCGACCAAGAATCACTTTATGATTCCGTGTCAACACAACGTGGTTACTTTCACGAACCCTATATATCAGTGGCATACAAAATATACGTTGTTTACCACTTTACTACTATTCCAAGTCTCACTGAAACTGATCGTACTGTCTTTAACTGACGACGGCAAATAGCCATAAACCGGTAGTGGAGTATAAGGTAAGGGGATGTGAGCAACACCAAAATTCATTTATTCTACTCTTGGACACTCATTTGTTACATAACGATTTGACGATGTCTGTGTATTGACTCTGGGTTAACATATAACTTGAATCCAGTGACATCGTATAATTATTTTTTTATACCTCTTATTAAACGAATATTTACTATCGTATGGTAATTGCGGAGCTATGTTCTTTTGTAACCATAAATTCTTGAATATTGAATCTTAAATCTTGATAATTTCACCGTAATCTCAGGATTGTTTCATAAAAAAATAGCGGAGTAACTACAGAAATCCACTATTATCCATGCTAGACATCCCAGACAGAGTAAATCTCAAAAGAAAGAAAATTATATTTCTTACCTAACATCGTGTGCTCGTAATATGCATGATATCTTTTCTCTCCCACGTGTGTACGGATAAACTGATACACTATTACGAATTTTAAACAACAGAAGGTTTCCTATGGACGTACATCCTTCAACTCCCGTGAAAAACAGAAAGCATTATCTAAGTTATTCAATACTAAATTTCTGGATCTTTAGATAGCATAGACTGTACTAATAAACAAAATCCATCTGGTAATGAGTACACTGTAATAACAGCGTTCTGGTATTTGTTAGAAGTTTCTTGTATTTTTCAACGCATTTTATTATAACGAATCTCATACTGATGAAATATCAAATTCTTCATGAGATATGTTGGAAGACATTACACTCAAAATTGTAACGCCAATGCCGTCTGCCCAGTGGTCACCTTCCCAATTGCAAGTTACTATAGAGTAGATCATTCGGTATACGACCATCATGTAGACATGGCCATGCCACAGTATGCGGCAGTGTCGTAGGAAGGTCGACGTGCTCTGTATACCTTCTTTAGAAAGCACTTCCGCATTAATCAATCTCTCCATGCACGATATGTCCAAGATACGACGAATGCTTCCTAGATGTAACGCATTCAGATTCCGTTCGAGTCTTGCGGTGTGTGGTCAAGGTTTCATTGCCGTAAAAAGAAGCATGTAGTACGCACGCGCTGCATATCATCATCTTTTTATTCACAGTCAAACTGCGGTTAATTCAAATAGGAGTATTTATTCGGGACAAAATGACAGCTACTCAGCCAAAACGATTACCAATCTTCATGTCCGCAATTGTTCAACCAAGTTATGTGGAATGATGTACTGGATCAATCAAACAGTTTCCAACAGTGATGATTATAGACGATGAGTCTCATGATCTAGGAATCTTGTGTTGCTCAAGCTTATTGTTGGTCCAAAAACCTCGCATTCCGACAAAAAATCGTTTATTTCCGACTAGTAGTTTTCATGTGTGTGACCAATGAAGTCTGTATCCTCGGCAACCAGCAGGTTACGGATCAAAACATTCCGTGCGTGCTCTCAACCGGTTCAAGTTGAGAAGCTGGCCATCACATTGCACGCGAAGGTAAATGACTTCTGTCCTCGTCCTAATAGCGCGTTTTATAATAAGAGCAGAAAAACGCATAACAGCGTGGGCGCTAACGCACACCTTTGTTTTCAAAGGCTTGTAAACTGAAACCGTTGGAATAGCCTGAGTCATTCATGTCTGAGTGAAACGAAATAACGAGTTTGATCACTCTCGGGTCAGCATATCAGATCGAGCATTTTGGAAAGACCCTCCCTGCTGAGGTAGACGAATTCCTTCGTCAAATCGATGAAAACAAATTATAATAGTATACACTGTTGCTGATACTTTTCTTAACGTCTCAGGGAGAAGATCATATCATCGGTTGATCTTCTTTTACCTTAGACATATTGAGATTCGGAGTAAAAATCTAACATCCAAAACTTGTAGCCTGATCTACAAGCATTTAGTTAACAATTTACCTAAGACAATCACCATTAATATTCCTCTGTTATCTTTGCAGTCACCTGAAATAGCATGATGATCATTTGAGTCTCGCATTTCCAGTATCCGCAGCGTTTTGATATTGAGGATAATTTCAGTCTAAAAGTTATTTGCACATCGTCTCGCAGTCATTCAGACCTTGTTTCTATCTGCTCTTAGAAGTAGTATGTTTTCACTTGTCAGCATAACATTGAAACTCTGTAATGCCGTGTTTTCCATTTTGTTGGCATGCCCCATATCTTTATGAATGCTGACCGTTTGTCATCCAACACAGAAAGTATCTCAGAAGCTTTTGCTTCTATCCAGTCGCTTGTTCGCGCTTTTTTCGGACCAAAAGTGGAAAATGCAGCTTTTTATCGATTCCCAGTATTCTGAAGCAGATTGGATTGGGTTTGTCTTGTTGAACCCGACTCCTATGGCATTTGAAAATCGCGTAGCTATATTACCTTCGCACATGCGAGTGACGTCAATCCTAGACTTAGCGAACATTTTTGTGCGGTGAAATCGCGTGTGGGGGAGATTTTATAATGCACAGACCAGTGAATGGTCAGTGTCACTTCTGCGCTTTGATATGGTCTGTTAAAAATTACGCTTTCTATATATTTATGCAATATATATATATATATCTATATCATATATATATATATATATATATATATATATATATATATATATATATATTTATTCATTTATTTATATATTTATATATAATCACAATTAATGGAACGATGATAGTTTATTAATTATTTGCGGCAAAATTTGGATTTGCTTTCAAATAATCGTCAAGTTTGGATTTGAATATAGATAAACTGTTTGAGTTCACCAAAGCAGCATGTAGGGAATTCCTAACAAAGCACACATGTACCGAATGAAAAATACCTGCGGCAGTTTCGTTCCTAATGTGGTATTTCCAAATTGCAACCATGGCCACGGATGTTGCTGGTAGTTTGTAGGTGGAATAATGTGTCCAGGGCGTGGAAAACATTATAAACTATTCTGTATGCGAGGATGAGATCACCTCGCATTATTCTTTGTGTAAGTGTTCTCAACTTCAGTCGTCTGAGTCCTCAGACGAATGGCATATATTCGAGTCCCATGACCAGCTTAGAAGCTCTATGATATATGCGATCCAGAAGTAAGATGTCTTTTTGGAGCTATGGTGTCTAGGCTTGTGTGGCATAGTATAGAACCGAGTGTACATTTGTATTCATCATGAGAAGAAAACACCTCGATGAAAAACGTCCAAATATTCACCGTAACATGCCAAACAGCCGAGACGCGCTCTTGTAAACGGTTTTGTATTGTAAACCATTTTTCATTCTACCGCAAATACAGACGCCTATGTCTTTTTCTTCTCCGGTTTACCTCAGGTTTCTGTTGCCGAGCTTCTATTGGTACGGAGGGTCAGGCTCACGTACGATCTGAATCCTCTTTGACTTCTGCATATTCAATGACAGTTTATATTTGGATGACCAGTTAAACAAAGCATTCAAATCATTTTGCAGCAAAATACCATCGTCAACATTTCCGATTCGCCTCTATACTTTCATATTGTCATCAAACAAAACCATCTTATTATCATTTAGTTTTCTTAAATCGTTCAGGTATACTAGAAACAGCATTTGTCCAAGCATTGCGTCTTGTGGAACACTGCATTTGATATCGATTTTCTCCGATAATAGGCCGTGGACTCGAGTTCTGTCTGTGTGTTGCTGAAGGACTCTTTCAACAGTCTTCCAGAAATACTTCATTTCTTCAGCTTGTTTGAGAGTATATTGTGATCAACTCTGTCAAAAGCTTTATAAATATTCACGTCGCACGCAGCCCCCCGCATTTACAATCCTCGTCCTTTGTAAATATGTATTGTCTGTTTCATTTTCCAGTATTTTGGTACTACGCCAGGTTGGAGCAAATAACTGACCATGCAAGATGAAGGTTCAAATAGCTGCGCATGACAGGAATAAAGCAGATTTGGAGTTATTTTGTCTGGTGCTGGAGATTTCTTTACGTTTAATTTTCGTGAGCGCTGCGCTACCATCGGAGTAATGAATACTGCACACAAGGTCGGTCAGTCAAGTCGAAAGATTGGTTGCTGATATGGCTCCGTGGATTTCGGCGCTAAACCCCCCTCATAAAATTAGGCTGCCTGGTCAGCGGTCTGATTCATGGATTTTGTAAAGCCGGACCAAGTTTCAAGAACAAGAACCACTGGTTTGAAATTTCTCTTATCGTTTACAAGTCTGTAAAAGAGCTTCGGATTCTGGTGCATCTTGGGCAGCAATTGCGATTGAAACGCTTGTTTGTCATCTTGAATTAAGCTGATAACTTTGTTTCGCAATCGTGTAATTTGTCCCCAGAGAATCAGCTGTGTTGATAGCCTTGTGAAACTACCATGCTACTGCCCTTTGCTTCATCCACTTTTTAGTCCCTGCTTCGTAGTGAACATTTATTTCGTTGAGATGTTTTTTTAAAACGAACATTGAATGTTCCTCCAATAAAGATTTCAGTTGCTGTGAGAGAGGTCGCCAATTACTATCCGGATCAAACTAATCAAGTTGTGCAAAACTAGTGCTATGTAACTCGACACTAAGAGCACGGTTGTTCACCATTCCGACGCACTTTGTCCCGTCACTAATGCCCTTAGCGATACAAACGTTCTCCAACTCTAGAATAACGTGATTGCTCCGTCCGATCGGCGGTTTGTGAACGAGATTCTCTACATATGAAACACATTTGCAAGCATCTTCTTCTCACAAAACACCCCACGACCGGTTTCGTGCTGTTAGCGCTCATCAAGTATGGACAGTAGTATCATGATACGCATGCGCTTGAAACAGTGGAACAATGGTAAACAAGTTGCGCTTGTATGCCACTGTTGGGTAAGGTTGGTACGACCAACATGTTCAATCACATGAGCCCCCACGTATATAGACTGTGTTCAAATCCCATGACCCTAAATATAAAACATATTTGCATGCATCTTTTTCACACAAAACACAACACGACCGGTTTCGTGCTATTTACACTTATCAGGTAAGGACAGTAGGATCAGGTATCGCATGCGCTTGAAACAGTGGAACAATGATAAACAGCTTGCGCTTGTATGCCACTGTTGGGTAAGGTTGGTACGACCACCTGTTCAATCACATGAGCCGAACTCATGTAGCCAGGTTCAAAACACATGAACATGAATAAAAATCACATTTGCATGCATCTCTATCACACAAATCACACCGCGATCGGTTTCGTGCTGTTTGCACTCATCAGGTAGGGACAGAAGGATCAGGATCCGCATACGCTTGAAACAGTGGAATTTTGAATGCCACTGTTGGGTAAGGATGGTACGACCAACCTGTTCAATCACATTAGCCCACATTTATGCAGACTGGGTTTAAATCCCATGACCATAAATATAAAACACATTTTCATGCATCTCCTTCACAAAGCAACAACTTATTATCTACAGTTGTGGGATCCAATGTAATTAATAGGTCTAAGTTAGACGGCTGGTCTGATCCCCTGATAGGATTAAATCCAAAAACGAGGGTCTAAAGGGGTGCGTAATCCAAAACGACTCGAATTTCATTTTCAAGTGTCTCTGTTGGATGACAATTCCGGCTTTAGAGCTAGGGAAATTTAAAATTCCCCATTTAGTATACCTGAGTATTGTACCGCGTTGTTACATAGAGCATGTCTTCATAAGTGCGCGTACGGACGTACGTTTCAGCGCTCCTACGTTTTTGAATCTACGTTGCTCCCAGTTTGTTGTATCTAGATATTTTATACCTTTTTGTATTGCTCTCATAACAAGCATTGTGAACACAATATTCTTAGAGAGAAAACACGCAATTTCTAAAGGAATCCATTATTTACCCTCTGAACCAAACTAAATTCACGCGTGCAAGTTTGAGTAAACTACGGAATATTTGACTGACTTCATGACTGTTCGACAGAGCTTGAACATCTACTTCGTTTGACATCTTGAACCACAAAGTCGGATCCAATTTCGAGGAGCTACTCGTATGTTTACCCATACTACACTGGGCGCGAGTTTTCACTCACCTAGTTTCTTTTCATTCGCTACAAAACCCGTCTACACATCATACGGACCTACACGAGCAAACCCAACTTCTCGAACCATCGATCGATAATTTTTCTCTCCGGTGCTATGATCATACAAATGAAAGCTATTGATAGCGGTCAAGTGTGCTAACTTTGTCTGAATGCGGTGAGCCGCAAAACCGACAGGTTTGTCTTGAGTAGGTTCATATGAAGTGAGATGCTACGTTGACCGTCGATGCCCTTACGGTTATCAATTAAGACGAAATTCCAGGAGAAGGCTACATCTGTCCGATATGCAGATCTCGATCAAGAAATTGTACGAAGACAACTGTGAGCTCACAGACCGACGCGGCTACGAAAATGTTATGTTTAGAGTGTAGTGTACAAAGAATCGAGGGTCTGCTAAACGAGCTACTGATAGGTAAATTCGGATTTAGTGGAGATTGTAAACATCATGTCTTTTCCCGTTCATAGAATGGCAGCAAACCGAGAAAGTGATGATCAACCTGTACACAAGCGCCCACATAATTCGAAACAATTTTCTGCCTCGAACTCCTAGGTCACTAAAATGGTTACCGAAACTAGGATGCCTGCCCATCGGGAGGTTTCGCTAAAACAACTGGTTTTAACTCCTATTGTTGCCGCCTCAAATATCGCAAAACGTTTCTCTGTAATCTGTACAAACATACATGTGTCTAGAAAGACACTTCTGGCGAATAGACAACGATACGACTTAGAACAATGGTCCAAACGTTTTACGTTGAAGTGGTTAGGAACGATAAAATCGTCGGCTGTTACGCGTTTGGTTCGCCACCAAAGCTCCCCACACTTCGGCGAAGCGCGGCTACTGAAATAAACACTTAACATTGATAGGGATATGGAGATTATTCTTCTGAATTAATATATGTTACGTGACAGAGCTACGTGCAATACTCGAATCTACGACCATATAACCTGGTGGGAAAGAAAAGGAGGCGGAGTCGTCCGTAAAAAAATCAATGAGGGCAGTCTGATCATTCTATACGTTTTAGAGTATACTAATACAACAAAGGCCAAGAAACAACAACAACAGGACTCTGAACAGTGGTTATACTTTGCAGAAGCGATTGAAGCACGCTAAATTGTTGTCGCGGATATCTTAAACATACCGAGGTCATCAAACTACATAGCGATGGACCACACCCTTTAAAACTCACTATCGTTACTTTTGCAATGACAGGTTTTTTCAGACAAAATTTGAAAATTCACAAGAAAAATATCCCCAATTACCTCAGACTCAGAATACAGAAGGCTGCTTCCGAAACACGAGCTGCAGCAACGCCGTGCGAAGACAAGGCAGAGTAAACTGCGAAGTTGTTTCCAAAAGCTGCAATAGTAAGGCTCTTACGGGGCCAGACATACAAACATCATTCGCATAGGCTCGCTACACATAAAAACCACTGTCAAATGCCTATACACAAATGCACAGTGCTTGCGGAACGGAATCGACGGATTATCTCATTTTAACGCTCAGTTTTCTGCTGACATCATTGGTATTACGGAAACATGATTTTTCGATCAGGTGAACGATTGCGAGCTGGCACTTTCCAACATGATCCTATTTCGACGAGACGGTTGAACATCAGGTGCTTTGCATTATTTAGAACGTCTTTACTGCACAGCTGTACCGGACACACGTTTTGAGCTATAGGACTCCGTGTGGTGTAGACTTCGCTTGAAAACTGAAGAGAACTGTATAATTGGTGTGATCTACCGCTCGCTTGATTCTCCCGATGCCCACAATGAAATGTTGTTACAAATAATGCGTAACTCTGGAAACTTCATAGGATGCCAATTGTTATTATTGGGGGATTTAACCTCCCATATCTCTCTATCAAAATTGTGCATAATCAGCAATCCATCCCCTATACAACGATGTCCATTCATTCACCAGGCAAAGGGGCCTCAATGATTCATCAATTCCAGATCTCGTTTTAAAATCTGATGCAACCGAAGAACAGTCAGTGAAGTATCATAGTCCTTTGTGGCTAACTAACCATCTGGCGTTTTCTTTCGAATTGGTGTGCAAAGCCAGAAGGGCTTTGGCGACGTTACGTTCAACAGGAAAGTCGATTAATTTGGCCTTCGCGGTGCTATAACGATTATGACGAGATAACATATATCTTACAAAATACAGAAACCCATTATTCTAGTCTGTTAAGTTATATCAGTAAAAAACTAGAATAGAATTCTACCTGTTCCGAAAATTAAATCGAGAACATTTTGCTTTGCTGCAGAATGTTGGCGTCATCGGAAACTTACTAACATGGTTTACAAGTTACCTGTCTAGACGCAAAGTAAACGTCAGAGTAGATGGTGAAACTTCTCGAACAATTGAAGGCACAAGCGGAGTCCCTCAGGGTTCGGTTCTCGGTCCTATACTGTTTTTCATATTTATAAACGATCTACCGAACTTACTAGCATGAACGGTTGATTCATTTGCAAGCGATGTAAAAATCTGGGCGATGGTCAACTCTATCGGGGACTGTCAGGTTTTGCAAGGAGATTTGAATAAGCTGCACAAGTGCTCAATCCAAAACAAACTGCCATTTAACTTCCGCAAGTGCAAACTGTTGAACGTCGGAAAACCCTTCCCCTTTACCTATTAACTTGCCACCACACGCTTGAATAGAGTACATCACAAATGCATATCGGAATCTGGGTATTCGGCATTTTGAAGAACAGTCTAAAGTGCGAAGGCGTCTACAAGCGTGCGTGCAGCTTGTTCGGTTCACTAAAACACATTTTCGGACGTTTTCCACTAAACTCACTCGCGAAGATACTGAACACTCACATACATCATATCCTTGACTACGCTGTACAAACTTGGACGCCATGGATGGAAAATAACATCTCGCTCCTCGAACAAATTTATCACAAGGTAAGTAAATGGTACCCGGATTAATTGATTTACACTTTAAGCAGCCACTGACCAGACTTAGTCTGTGCACCCTCAAACGCAAACGCATTCTACACGACCTCACTCTAACTTATCGAATCATCAACGCGAAATCCCACCCTCTCAAACACCTATTCAAGTCTGGTTTCGTTGACCCTACACGTAGCCACTGTTTTACCCTTCAAATCGCACACTCACGATTCAATTGTCGTCCTCACTTCTTCGCTGCGTGACTGCATGAAATAAATTGCTGCTCCTCCGCCATCGCCTAAACGGTCACGCCGGAATCGAAACATGTTGGGTAAAGAGAGTTCGTTATCAGACAATGAGGCATGGAACCACGATTCTGTTACTGCAACTCAATCTGGCGCTTTTCCATTCCAATCTCGGACAGTTCCATTAATTTGTTAAAAAGGCTGTTCGCGTTTGCATAGATGCACTAAATCGTATTTTTCGTGAGTTATGACGAAGTGTTAAGTGAATTTATTCGAACGGCTTCTTTGAATGGTAAAAAATGTGTGCTTCTTATTGGTCGCCAACGGATTTAATCGAAAATTAGTTTCTGATGTGAATTGCTCAGTCCGACTCGATTTGGGGCAGATCAACAAAGTTTTTTGATGTATTAATTTTTTTCCATTTGGATGGATCGCTGCTATCCGCTGTCTTTAGACGGGAGAGTTTTTGTCTTGGTGTGGGTGCAACATTTTAGGGTAGTGTTTGTTTAGCTTTTTCCATTCCGATCTCACGAGTTAAGGTATAGCGCTGACCATAACGCAATCTTTAGAGGTTTCCGTATATCCCCCTTATATTTTTGCGGAAAAAAAAATCCAAAAGTGTCCACATCGGCGGCATCAGAAATATTGACAAAATACGCAATGTAGCGCCTTTCTTGACGTCTTTTCTGACGATTTCATAATTTGATGCTCAAAAAGTGTTTTCTCGTACACCAAGTAGAAATATACTTCAGAATACTTTTTGTTCCCTGGCGTTCAGGCTACGCTTCCGTTCTCACCATCGTGTATCTTAAGTACTTACGCCTTTAGCAATACGTTCTTGATATCAGCTTCGCATTTTAGTGTTACCTTGAGCAGGCGAGGTTGACAAATATGAGCTAAATATGAATGGTGAGTTAGACGAGTCACATTTTCTGCGAATATATGTTCAATTAGCATTAGGTGGCAAAGTTCAGTCCACTTCTGTGTATCGTGTTTCTCTTTGCTATCAAACAGGCTTCCTTGGGACTCGCTAACGTCCATACATATCACGCTCAGCGCGTATTGAGGGTTCTTTCTGCGTAAAGGAATGTTAGATTTTTCTGAAATAAAAGCATTTGGTGCTTCATTTCGTGAGTAGATTACATCAGTTCTGGAGTGTGCAGCTGATGTCGACCGTAATAGCATATATCAGTAGCAATAACCTATTTCTGTGATTGCAAAACAGGATTACCACACATTTTTTTCTTTTTTGGCACATGGATAGCCTTAGTCCTAGATTCCTCCGATGGTGGTTCCCAAATCGTTAGATTGATATTATGGTTTACATCTGCGTACTAACATGATTTACCAATATTTCATCCACACGTCGAAGGACCAACTCCAACTCGGCCATTTACTTTTCTTATTTTGCTTTTAAAGTATGGGCAACGTGCACTGGTGTAGCTGTGCAACGAACACAAACATAGCATGCAACTGTACCTTTTTCATTGATAAGTAACGCTATCGAATCAAACGATAAAATACGGTCGCATTTACCATGGATCTTGTAAAAACTAAACTGTGCGCACATATCTTAAAAGCGTTGCCCATTTTCATTGGTTTTACCTACACAGAACCTTCCGAGACAGTTTTTTCAAGTCTCGTAAACTGCATGATCGTTCGCTTTTGAATGACCCAATCCCACTAAACAGTTCCCTTCTGGCACGTTTATGAGCACTGTTTCGAGAATATCATAAAAAGCGTCATTTTTACGAGGCGTCGCTGACAGCGGTGCATTAACTTCGACCAAAGTAACTGTACCTGAAATGCACTTCACATGTATATACCAAATCGCTTGGCTCCAAATGATTCTCGGTTATGCTTTTTCAAGTGAATCTCTTCGCACGGCAAAAACAACTCAATGCAGTCGAGTCTCATCATGAACCCTTCGGTTCTAAAAAATGTGTATTTTCTCTTTCTGTTATTATACCAGTGCCTGGTTATTCATTTTCTTGCAGGGCAGCAACGTTGACATCCTGCCTCTCTAGCTCGATGTTAATCACAGCTTCAATTTTAAATACGAATTTACGAAATCCTGGAAGAATGGACCTTACATTCTACATTTATAGTTTAAAAACTGACATTTGTTATTTATTAATTCATTTCTCTAATACGATAAAAATACACTCTGCTTGTCGGTTGTATCATAGCCCCATGCACCCAATGATGATAGTAGATCGCGGTCAGACGTCACCTTATTTACTGGAACCTGCTCAGCTTGAGGCGGGATGTAGTCGACCAATGAGACCTGAAAGTTTCTCCCAGTTGAGCCATAGCTTTAAACCGACATCTACTGCTTCCCCTGGTACTATCCATAGACGCAAAATGGTGTTCCCTTTGCATTGTTGCGTTGGGATATACTCAGGAACAGTTTGGTATGGAGAACCATCTGCTGCTCATGCAACAAGTGCTTCGACGGAACCATAGGAAGAGCTATGCTGATACAGTGGACAATGACGCTTTCGCGTGAGTTTGTCGGACGAAGTTGAATAAACCTTCAGACTGCTTGAATTGAATCTGGCTACGGATGTTTTCCAGGGGTTGAATCCTAAGCCTTATCAGTGATTGGGTGTAAATAAAAGGAAGTGGAGGTTTAAGATATAGGTTTTCCTTTCCCTGGGTGGACCGCCTTCATGAATTAACGAGCTCTTCCTGCCCGACGTAGGCTGGTTTTGAGGCGACAGGAAGCCGAATTCGCCATTTTTTCTGTCAGTAGAAGCAGTTTTTCCTTGGTCACCTCCTCGGTTGTGACAATTTTTGAAATATTTTATTGTTCAATAATATTGCATACTCATGCGTCATTCAGTTCAGCGTTGACATAAGAATTCCTTGATGGCGAAAATTTGATATATGGAATAAATTGTGTATATTTGAATCCCGGTTTCTCATATTATTTGACAAATAAATGAGAGCTAATTGCGGTAAGCTCTCACTTCTTATTAAAGCTCGATTAAAATCAGCTAATCCCATCATGGCTATTCGCTCTTCATACGGTACGTGCTGCATCTCATCCACTAGCTTTCTCGCACATTGGTAAATTCTATCTAGCATTCCAATGTCTTTTTGCCGCCACTAATGTGTCATGTACTCTATTGTCAGATAAATATACGTAATTTATGCAGTAATGAGTGAAAGCATTTTAGGGAGGTCCACCCAAATATTCTCCTCAGCATTCTCAAGATTTAACGCCCTGTTGAATACATTTTTGGTAAGATAATTCTCAGTTGTGTTCCAAGTGGGTTTGTTATGATTAGGATGGTAAATATGCTCGTATTGCCGGCTACACAGTAACATTATACATTTATGTTTTTGAAAAGGCATATGATCTAGTTGAGATCATTGTTGATGCACATCTAAATCCTCTTTCAGCCTTGACCTTTTGTCTGATAAACATCATCCAACAGCTCTATGAGGACTCATCATGCCAGATCATCCACAACGGAAAGCTGACAGACCCCTTCCCAGTAAAGACTGCAGTGAGACAAGGTTGCATGCTTTCGCCGATAATATTCCTAATCGTCATAGACAGGATAATGAGAAGAACCACAGAGGACAGCAACATCGGCATCCAGTTTACCCACACAAAACATCTCGAAGACCTCGACTTTGCGGATGACATCGGCCTCCTGTCTCACAAGCAACAGCATGCACAGTCTAAGCTAACGCGCCTAGCACAATAGGCAGAGGAGACGGGCCTGAAAATCAACATAAAGAAAACCGAGGTGATGCGATTGAACAACCAACTACAGCCGCAAACGCATCTATGGAGAAAAGACGTGGTAGAGACTGACCGCTTTGTTTACCATGGAAGCGTGGTCAACATTGATGGTGGCACAGAAGACGACGTCAGGAGTCAAATCAGCAAAGCGTTTAACACCTTGCGCCCCATCTGGAAATCTAATGCCTTGTCCCAGCGCAGCAAAGTCCGCATCTTTAAAACCTACGTAAAAGCAGTCTTCCTCTACGGTTCCAAAACATGGCGAGTTACCCACAACATCACCAACAATATACAAACATTTGTCAACAAGTGCTTGCGCCACATACGTAACATCAGGTGGCCTGAGAAGATTTCAAACACAGACCTATGGCGTAGTACCGACAAGACTCCCATTTATCAGGATATCAAGAAAAGAAAATGTGGGTGGATAGGTCACAAACTCCGCACACCAGCTGATAACGTCACTAGGCAAGCACTGGACTGGAATCCACGAGGTAAAAGAAAAGTGGGACGACCCGAGCAGTCGTGTGGAAGATCAGTCGTGAGTGAAGCGGAGGATGCCGAAATGACATGAACTTTGTTGAGGATAGCAGCCCAAGACAGAGTTCGCTGGCGTGGCGTTGTTGCAGCCCTATGCTCCAACAGGAATTCACATGAATAAGTTAAGTAAGTCGAATGCGACAAGTCGCACTTTGCATGTAATTAGACAAACGAGCAATAGAAGTACCGTTCTCGGAAATAACTGTCTTTTTCCAAAAGTAGCAAACATCACCAGGCGCTTTGTTAATTATCTGATCCATTGCTCATGATTGGATCTATTTTTATATATAATAGAAGCATAAGATTTCGGTTTTAATGTCGTATACTACGATAATCTATATTTGACTACCATATTCGATTGTCTAGAAAAACAATAACTAACGTAGATGACGAATAATCCTCTAATTTTACAACAATAATATCAGATTTATAAACCACAACGAATTTTCACTTAATTAGATTTTATTGCAATGACATATTCAACACAATGAAATATATCCATGTAAACAGACATCTATTAATTCGACGGAAGAAATCTACACATGTGAACCAATAAACACACATGGATTGACAGAAATAAATATCCAACTATTGCTGTCCGATGCTCATGGTCCTTATTTAATCGTCGGTGGATGATTCGTTCACAATTAACCGTAAATGGAGGCAAACAATCATCCGTATTTTCACATAAATTAATATGAATTTCATTGTGTGCAGCGCAAGCACGATCAGCTACAATAGAGATTCCCAAATGATATACATGGCTTTCATGATGTAGCTGTGACGGACACGTTGTGCATCCACAAATCTACGACTTACAAGAGCATCGGTCTAAGTCCCATAAAACAACTTCTTCGGGTAAAAATATGTTGAACAGAGTCAACAGTCGTTTAAAAATTGACCACAGACTAATGTCACGAGAAAATAAACTATGCGCAACGAACCTTCATATTGGACACATAAATGCACCACAAAGTCAAATAAAAACACCAATAACTGAATTAGTAAATAAAGTGTCCACGTTGAATGCGGCCTACAATATAGAAAAGTGCATTACAGCAGTGCAATATTAATACGATCGAGCAATTCTGCATTATTGGAGGAGGCGGCCAGTCTTACAGTCTTTCACTCCGCTAAACACTTTCGCACACCAAGCCAACGCACACTGGTTGGAAAACAAATCAGGCGAGCTGCGTGCAGTTTTTTGAAATTTTTATAGCTGTAACTAAAACGTGGCTACAGAATGTCCGAAAAATAGTGAACTTGAATTACTACGAATTTCAATTATTCGCCGTGGCCGTGAAGCGAGAGAAAAAGGAGTAAATTTGTACTTGTAGTAGCTTAAACATTTTCTGAAATAAAGAGTGACTAATATTGTAATGCTCTCATAAGCTATATGGTAAAGCCTAACAATGCTCAGTCATGTCCAGAAAATGGATTATGATCGTATTCCAAACAACCTGCTTCATTGTGATTTCGAATCAGCAAGTAGAACAAGTAGCAGACACCACTTGTGTTACAAAAACGTTTTCAATAGAAAATAAATGACCGTGTCATCCACCAGTTGTGATGAAATTAATCTTGACCGCTTAATTGTTTGGCGTCGTTCAAAACGTCGTCTATAACCTGTGGGGAGGCAGATACAGCTGTCATCTGCTGAATACTGGTCACTGCTGGCGGGTAACTGACGCTGATCCGCCAAGTACACTCCCTTGATGCGAGCGCTGAGTAGGAAATTGTTCCACCTAATCAGAGTGTTTAGTCATTCAACAAGCTGTTAAGCAAGAAATGTAATGTGATATCGAGGGTCATCTATGGAGGATAACAAACAAACGAGGCAAAAAATCATTTGTAGCTGTCAGCGTAAGCGGAGCAGAGTACTTAGTGTAAGCTTGTAGTATAGACCAGCTTCTGAAATCACTTAGGCATTCGTTAATTTCCCCATTTACAATATGTTAAGATAAGGTGGAGGTTACCTAAATGAAAATCATTCCGCTTCAGTAGAGCTTGCACTAAACATTACATATTATACAATCGATGCTTT
The DNA here is from genome assembly GCA_013407085.1 of Atriophallophorus winterbourni. Classification (NCBI taxonomy): domain Eukaryota; kingdom Metazoa; phylum Platyhelminthes; class Trematoda; order Plagiorchiida; family Microphallidae; genus Atriophallophorus; species Atriophallophorus winterbourni. The sequence goes on from JACCGJ010010414.1 coordinate 21,664, forward strand.
TGTCAATATCGGTTATTAATATATGCTCTTGACAAAGTCCACTACTCTCTGGGTATGATGTTATTCATTTTGCATTATAACTAAATAAACATAACCAGGCTTTACCCAAAACTCATGTGATTTCCTGGTGAACATCGGGGAAGTAAACTTAATGTTATATGAACCTGAAAATATTGACAATAAATGCAAAAATAGAGCATCACAGCGCAACGAGGAAAACCTAAGATTTCTGAGGGGTGGTAAATCGCCTAATGAACTGAAACTAGTGTTAGTATCCTAAGCACAACGCAGTATTATGATTTTCATTGTATGTATGATGAGATCACGCGGGATATTGGACAGAAGACATAACGGCCCCTTTATTCTACCTATAAAATCAAAACATGTTAAGCGTTTATCAATCATTCAATGTCCTGATACTCTCCTTACTCTTGATGAACGTAATGATACGATTGACTTGATAGCGAGAACATAGACTCACGAGGATGACAAGATCCAACTTGAGCTCTTCAAATATGGTACAATAGCATTAAAACAGCTCTTCAACTTTTACTACATTGTTGATCAAATTGGAGCATGTCTCACGAGAGATGTGTTTGTATAGTGTCCGCATATATTCATTGAGATGCAATTTGTCAAAGTGAGTCAAATAATATCAAAGTTTAAGGGATCGATTTAACCTGAATGGTACAATGGAGGCGAATAGAATGTTTTGATTTTTTTGTTGTGACGTTTAAATTCCCTTCAGAAGGATAATATTGTGGATGTCAAAGAAGGCATCAATCGGTATTCTGTCTAATTGCAACAATGGAAACGTCTGAAATATTGTTTTAAATTTCAATGCAAATGATGGCACTATTTCATACACGGATATATGATAACTGTTAGGTCGTTCGCTCACAGTGAGTGATGATAGATTAAAAATGAGGTTGAGACCGAACACGTTTTTCGAGCTTGTTTGCTAGAAACAATTTTCGTCTGACATCTTCAAATCGTTTTTTTAAAAAGTAAATTCATTTAGTTCACCAAACTTGGGCGACAAAAACATTCAAAAGTATCGTTTTTTTTTCACAAAGACACTATGGTAAAAAATCTTCCGAAACACCTGTCAGCTGATGAGTTTGCAACAGAGTAAGACGACAACATTTCTAGGCGATAATAAAAAAACAGTATATGATTTTTTAGGCTAGGTTTAAAACCCATGCATCTCATAGCATACACATCCAAACGACAAGTTTTTCTGTTCTTTGCAGTCAACAGGTAGGGACAGCAGGATCCGGATGCCCATGTGCTTGAAACAGTGGAATAATGGCAAACACTTTGGGTTTGGACGCCACGGTTGGGTAAGGTTAGTGCGAAACCGGTCGCATGGTGTGTATGTGATAGAAATGAGTGAATTGAACAGCTTCGTCGTACGAACCTTAATCAACAGTGGCATACAGACGCTACATATTTACCATTATTTTGCATTTTCAAGCTCAAACGTATCCTAATCGGAAAGTCCTCACTGAATAGATGTAATCAGCACGAAATCACTCATAGGGTGCCTGTGTCATGGAGATGTTTGCCAATGAGCATTCTTAATCATGGAAATGGGTTCTTAATCCAGACTACATGATTAAGGGCTCATGGGATTAAAAAGGGTGGTTGTACCAAACTTACCCAACAGTGGCATACAAGCGCTACTTGTTTATCATTTTTCCACTGTTACAAGCGCGTGCTGAACATAATCCTACAGTGCTAAGAAGATAAGTGCAAACAGCAGGAACATAGTGTTGCGACGGAGTGGTGGCTCATATGATTGAAGAATTCGGTCGTGGCAATATATATATATATATATATATATATATATATAGATAGAGATATATATGTCGTGCCGAAATCGACGGAATTGCCGATTCATGCGGGATCGTCAATCATGTTGCCGATTCCGCGAATGGGCATTTTCGTTGCTGATTCCGCAGGAATAGGCAACGATTTGCTGAAATGTTGGAACTCATTCAACCACCTGCCAGTCCGTAGATTCAGCAGCCGATTCCGTGGCTTAGGCTGCTGATCTGCGGAAATACGGAACCTAAGCTTGTTTTTACGTATTTCCGCCTTGTGTCCGTTATAAATTAGCGAGATTTTTATGTGAATTCACTTTAGATTTAATTTTCAGAAGTTTCATTTTCCACGGAAACGGCTGCTGATTCTGTGGAATCGGCAAGCTATGTTTTTACTGTATTTCAGCCTTTTTGTCCGTTATAAGTAAGCGAGATTTTTATTTTTCGCCGATGAAGATGATGTTTAAAATGGAACAAACAATGTCGGGCGAATTCACTATAGGTTTATTAACCAGATAAATCGGTACAGACATAAATAAATAGTGGTACAATCATGAATTCTAAAAGAAGTCTTTCCTTTTGTCACTATTTGTTCTTACATTTTACTTTCCAAGGATGGCAATGAGAGTGGCACAATGTTCCGCTCTTCCTGCAACTACAGCGCCTGGAATCGCACTTTGCTGTGCAAGAACACTTTGCAAATCCTTGTCCCCCAGTGGCAGAATGAAGGGATGCAATCTTGCGAAATGATTGCATAATGTCGCTTGTTTCCGAAAGGCTCATCAGCTGACTATCTGCCTTCTGCAGCTGATTTCTAGAGAAAGCTGCCTCGATCATTCCATGTTTTGTTGCAACTTTGTACATTACGCTGGCAGTAATGTCGTAAACCACTCCAATAATATTTCTACAGTCTAGTCGTCCACGATCGAATTCGGAAACCGGGAGTAAGACGCAGTCTCCCACGGATAGAGGATGCAGAATGGCGCTGCTCGCTTCGAGCATTTCTCTTCGGCTCTTTTCTTGTCCGCTTGTAGCCTTCTCACTGCATGCCCTTATCATCTGGATGTGCTTTGAGAAAACATCTGCAATACCTGTAGCTCTTTCTCCAGTTTCATCAACATGATCTTGTTCCCCGGCAGCAACAGCTTGTTCCTCACAAGCCTGATCTTGTTCCCCGGCAGCAACAGCTTGTTCCTCACAAGCCTGATCTTGTTCCCCGGCATCAACAGCTGGTTCATCAGCAGCTTCCATGCCATGGATCTCCCTGAGAGCCGCCTCCAGTTGTTCCTCTGTTGTTATGTGAGCGAGAACGCCTGCAGCTAAAACCGTTTTCTGCAATCCTAGTCTTGGTTTCTGTCCGAATAAAATATCAAATGGAGACGTGTTTTGCAGGTTTCTGTGTGATGAGCTATTTTTTTGGAACTGCACGAAACGTAGGCCATCTGCCCAATTCGTTGTATTGTTATCGATTGTCCAAGCAATAAGCATCTGCTTTACATCAGCATTAGACCGCTCCACAGATCCCTGGCTTTGTGGGTGCCTCGCGCGCCCATGAACTAGCTGCAGGTTGGCCACATGGATTTCATTTCTCAGACTACATCCGCCACAAATTCTCTACCGTTATCACTCTGAAGAATGCTGGGCGCACCCATGAATGTGAATATATCTATGAGGTGGTACGCCACTTCGGCAGCCCTTTTACTCGTTAATGGTTTCAGTACCAAGAACTTGGTGAAGTGATCCTGGTAATTTAATATCTGTACGAAATTTCCACTTGGTGTTGATTACATATTGATCAAGTCAACTTGACCACGGTCACAGTAATTTCGTGACCGAATGGGTTTTACAACAATTCCTTTGTTCGGTAAGGGTTTCTTTCTTTGACATGTCTCGCATGCAGCCAAAAAGAGAGACACCATTTTCATTGGTATGTTTGCGTATTTGTCATCGAGAAATATTTTGGTTTTTTTTTCACCGCCATGACCAGTCGACACGTGAGCTTCGTAGATTATGTCGAAGAGCTCGTCCCGAACGGCAAGGTAGTGAAGTGGATCAGCTTCATTTTTCGGCTCTGAAAGAATAAAAAGAAACAAGTTTACAGAGCTAATGAAACTGATTTTGCTAAGGATGATGCTGTTGTTGCTGCTGTTGTTGTTTTTGTTGATGATGTTGATGGTGCCAACGACAACATCGATCGATGACAAAAATTTGTGTGCAAGAGAAATAAAGAGGCTTACCTTGACGATTTTCTTGACACCGCCAACTTCGACGACTGCAAATTTCTCCCGAAGATAGTAGAATAATTTGGATCGTTTACTGCCACACAAGGTTGCAAGCATTGAGGTGTATTCTTCTCGATTAGGCACTGTGAATTTAGACAGCTTTTCGCAGGCCACTGTTTCTTGAAACCGAGCCCGTTTGGTTTGCTACATTCACTTCCATGATGCAGTCTCTGCAAGCACTGATGTAAAATGTATAATCACAAGCAATCAACAGCCTCTAATAGTCTTTTGTGTGAGACACGTTCCCTGTGACCACAATGTTAATATTCCACTTGAAAATCTTTCATGCATTTCGGCAAATTGAAAATTCATTGAAAGCATAATCACAAGCAATCAACATCCTTTAATAGACTGTTGTGTGAGACACGTTCCCTGTGACCACAATGTTAATATTCCACTTGAAAATCAATCATGCATTTCGGCAACTTGAAAATGCAGTGAAAATGAACTTCTGATATTAAATCTGAAGTGAATTCACATAAAAATCTCGCTAAGTTATAACGGACAAAAAGGCTGAAATACAGTAAAAACATAGCTTGCCGATTCCGCAGAATCAGCAGCCGAATCCACGGAATCGGCTGCTGAATCTACGGAATCGGCAGTGGTAGAAATGAGTTCCACATTTTCAGCAAATCGTTGCCTATTCGGCAAACTGATTGCCGAATCCGCGGAATCGGAAAGTTGCTTTTGCCGAATACCTAAGGAATCGGCAATTCGCGATTTCGGCACGACATATATATTACTATACTTCCACGCTGTGGTTATTGTAAACTCATTTGCTTTTTCAACCATGAATGTTGATTTTTGAATCTTGAATCATGGATTTGCTGCTTCGCAGACGGGTTGGATTTGATCTCATCACAGCTATAATAAAACGAATACGAAAATGCATCATTTAATGTAACTATTTATTAACACATCATCCCACACCACACGTACTTCCCGACTGGCATATGCTATTCCACATTCGAACAAGAACTGCGATCGCTTTTTGTTTATTGGGCGCGCATTTGTTTCCTATGGAACTCCCTAACATCAGATTTCATGCCATACAAAAAATGCTTGAATATTGTATATTGTATCTACTCAGAATTCAGAACCCATTATGTAGAAAAAGCAGTGGTCTTAATAAACACTATGGGATGACGAGTAAAATAGAATTATAAGGAACATTCGAGTTCCGCAAGTTTCGTGACGTATTCATTGAGGTTTGAAGCAAAACCTCAAACGATACACAGTGTGTTATTTCTTTGAGTGACATGTTCATTGTGAAACAAATTGTGACGGGAGAAAATACGACGAATATACAATTTCGAATGTAGAAGTCTAAAACAATTTGATTATGTGTGTGAGTATTAGTGAGGTCGCTGCGCTCTAGTTAATGTTTGAGATGATGATTTCTTCTGTGCCAAATTTTAAATTGAAGCATATTTGACGTTGAATAAAATCCTAAATTTTTATTTGGACATTTGCTCTTGAAACGAGACATTTTGTAACAAGAGACCAAAATGACAAACCCGGTGAAATAGTACAATATCTTTCTCGAACATGGTATTCAGGCTAGGATTAGAGATTCCTCAACAGACGTACATATATATCAGGTAATAGTGGCAAATTGCAGAATATGTGTTTTTGTAGAAGCAACATTTGCCGGTATTCATTGTACACTGTTTTGTAATAATCATAGAGC
>JACCGJ010010416.1:0-38737 GCA_013407085.1 Atriophallophorus winterbourni
ATCCCGATAATTCCATTCCTTTAGATAGATTCAATATAGTTAATGCGTCTTGAGTTTTTCCACACAATGCGTATACTTTAAACATAAAATACTGTGCTTTGATATGCTGTTAATGGGCATATTTTTACTTTTCGCATCGCCTATTACGCTGATGCGATATTGAAGGGCTACTTTCGCAGGACTGTTGGCAGTCTTGATACGTATCCCGATAATTCCCTGCCCTTAGATAGATTCAATATAGTTAATGCGTCTTGAGTTATTCCACACAACGCGTATCCTTTAAACATAAAATACCGTGATTTGATATGCTGTTAATGGGCATATTTTTAGTTGCATCGCCTATTACGCTGATGCGATATTGAAGGGGCTACTTTCGCAGGACTCTCTGCAGTCCTGATACGTATACCGATAATTCCATTCCCTTGTATGGAAACAATGTAGTTACTGAGTCACGTTGATATGGGTATTGTGTTGCAGTTGCATCATATTCGCTTGACGCGTTCCTAATGTTTTCACGTAAATGACACTAAATAGTTTTACTTCTAAACGTGTGAATGCTTTTTCCTGATATTCCAGTTAATCTGCATACCCGATTTTCCCAACGCAAATGCTCTGCGTTAAACAACATCAAATATAAATGGCTCTGCTGCTTACTGTTATAATTTTACACTACCGAATGCAAATTTATTTGCCTTCAGAGTCACTCATACCAGGAAGGCCAATGGATAGAGGTCAGATGGACACGGTCTCAACCTAACCCGCTGCCTTGTGGTTCAGGCTTTTAGCCAACGGTCCAGAACCCTAATTGTTCTCCTGTCTAGGCATGGGCGACCTGTCAGTATCCCAACCCGCATACAACCATGACTATTACTGCGAAAAACCCAACTCCGCAGTGCATCGGCCGTTGCGCACGATAACAGGGTCTTCGCCTTACATGCTGCATACAGCAGGGCGGTAAGCGAAAAAAACAAATGCTACTACTGGCCCTACTCTTCAAACGGTTTCTGAACGTTCCCCTCCCCTATCCACTCCTAACAAATCTCCCGTATGTCATCTCAGCTTTAGAAACGACCGACGCCGAACATTGTTGGAATGGAACATTTTCTGTTCGCGAATTTCAAAATCACTTCATGACTCAAAGAACACCTCTGCTCATATCGGAGCCATGAATTTCAGAACTCTCAGACAAATAGGCCAGCAAGCTGCATTAGCTCTTACCTTAGATAGTTTATCTATTGATGTTTGATGAATATCGGAAACGCGCTTATATGATGCGCCTATAATTACTGAACTTACTCCCCCAAACCTTTCAACTCGCTACTTTTTGCGTTGCTTGGGTGATTCTGTAGCTGCCCTTTCCGGACAGGCGGGTGTTGGTATAGTGCTCAATTCACGTGCCGAATCCTGTCTAATCGATTGGATTCCTCGCAATAGCAGGATGTGCGCAGTGAGACTAGCCACTAATATTAGACCAAACTCAAAATCTTCTAATCACAGGTGCTCGTTTATTGTAGCAACTTACGCCCCGACTAACACCAATTTTGACGACGAAACGAACACCTACGACCATCTTTATGCTCTTTTGCGACGTGCAAAAATCTCAGATATTGTTGTCTTTGTAGGGATATACGAATGCCAGACTGGGTCGCTTAGATACATCTGAATCACATTTATGTGACATGTTTGGTCTTGAATGCCAACGCACAGATAATGGTGAACGGTTTATACAATTCTGTGCACAATCTCGATTATTCATTAGCAGCACTTCCTTTCGCCATAAAATATGTCAAATTACCACATGACGCTCGCCGGATGGAAGCCAACCTTCGGCCCAAATCGACCATATCGCCATAAGTGCTCGCTGGAGAGGTTGCATTGAGGACTGCCGCTCCTTTTGGAATACCTGCATAGATTCAGATCATGCTCTTGTGCGATGTAGGTTCTCGTTAAAGTTCTCCGGTGCGAAGCCCTCGAATGGGAAACGCATTACTGTCGAAAAATTCTTTCAGCCTGCAGTTCAAGACATTTATAGGGCCACCTTAAGTAACCCACTCCCAGTTGCTCTGTGTGCAACTGCCGATGAAAGATGGAACATGATAGCAGGGATAACGCCGATCGCTGCAATATTAGCCTGTGAGACAATTGTACACCCACAGACCGGGATACTGTCAGGTTTTTAATGACCTAGACAAGCAAGGGATAATGGCAGTGGGATTTCAGCATGTCACACCCAGCTCACTACCTTTGGCAGATATATTTAGTAGGTTGCATAGCGCAGAACAGCAATACTTGATGATACACTTCCATGCAACATGTTACCAAAAACTGATAAGAAATGCGGTTTATATGCACTTCAAATTATGGGAGACACCACAAAAGGCGTCACTGTATTATCGTGACCCGTCACAAAGCAGTTACTGGCAAGCTAACGTTTTTTGATAAATATTCCATTCAACCGTAAATAAATATTTACGGAGTCTGGCTGAGTACTCATTATCCCAAGTGATCAACAATTCCATAATTTTTGATGCACTAAGCACACTGTAAGATAGCCTCAGGATCGTAAGAAAAATAATCCAAATGCATACCGGCTATTACTGCTTTACGCTACCTGACCACAGAATAGTGATATCACACCTAGCCAACTGACGTAAATATTGGAATTATAGATAATATATTAAGGCACCTATGTGAATTTAATGTTGCGCCGTTGCCAGTTTGGATGCGAAATATCGTCAACATTAAGCAGAGTGTTGAGATAAACGAAACAGGAAATGAGCAAAAACCAAAGCGGGCAAGCAGAATGTGCAAAAATCACCCGGTTCGTATAGTTTCATTGCGTGTGATTTTTCCCAACAACTGATAGGTATATCTTTTGAACCTCATCATGACTGAAATATGCGTTTACTTGGGTTTGGTCCATAAGATCCACCAAACGTGATTAGAGACCATGTGCGATGAAACAAAGCCATCCGGAGAGCCAGTTCAATCCCAATTGGTATGCTGTATTAATCGATGAGTTTCATAACGTGTTGAATAACATTAAATTCGAATACATTGAAATTACAAACAACTATCTGTTATGAGAAATCGCCTGTTTTCCTTACGCATTTTTCCACCTTTGTTCATCTGTCCCACTTAGCGGAAAGAGAAAGAAATTGATTATTCGTACACACGATTTTTCAGCTGTTACAATAAATTCACCACAAATTTAAAACATGATAAACATGTCCCGACATCGAGTTACAATTTGTCGACTGAACGATTTTTCTTGTCCGTCTTAATTGATTGACATACGATCCAGTTTACTAGCAAAAGTTTTTGGGTCGAACGTTTCACGGCAAGTCCCGTTATCTCGTACTTCGTTCTAAAGTGCACGTCCAAATTTGACCTCAGTTGATCCGAAAATATTTGATGCATTTTACCCTTGGAGAAATTAATTGTATGCACGGCGATTTGAAAGGCCCCCGCTGCTTTGTCTGGCTTCAGACTTTCCTACAACATGGTTGGCGAAAGTGATTGGTTAGAAGGTCATTTATCAGTGATCAGCTGCTTCGACCTCGCCATCTGGGAATTGATCAACGTAGCTTACGAGAGATATTTCAATTGAACGCGAACCGTTGTTTGTCTTGATATTGTTATTTGTTATAATCAAGGTTCATCCTTATGTGGGCGATGTCAATCAATGAATTTTATGGTTAAAATAGAATCATAGCGCACGCCAGTAAAAATTGCATCACAGCTATTAATCACGAATAATGGTATCCCATACTGTGCGTGCAATGTGATTGCTCGGTGTTTATACTGTCCGTTTATGTTTATAACTGCTCATCCGTGCCAAGTGCATCGAAATATTCACAAAGTTGATCACGACAGTCCATAATGGAAGTACTGGACTCGAGTTTCGCTCTTATTTGAGCTCATCAGCAGTGAATATCCTCCGCTTCGGGTGGGACACGATCACCATTGTAGTCCCATGCCTTACGGCATGGGCGACCGTCCGTATATATTTGAAGAAATCTGCTGCGCATATTGCGATTGATGTCAACATTTGCCAGGATCTAGGATACTTCATTAAGCACTAATACGAATGAGAAATAAAAAATTTCGTTGTTTTATGTCATGATGTGTGTAGACGAATAAATGCTGCCTCTTGTCAATTTTGACCAATAAATATGGACGGTTACAAAATTACGCACTCACATGTATCTCCATCGCGCCCACCCCACGACCGGTTGCTTGTTTACACTCATCAGAATCCGCATGCCTTGAAACAGTGATCAAATTGAATTTTTAAGCCCCTGTTGGATAATGTGGACACAGCACGAATTCGTTGCTCTTTGGTGAGAAGCATCAAACTCCGATCAAGAAAACTAATGAATCTCTTGCCTGACAGCTACTTCTTACCTCATCCTCTCAAGTTACTTACTGTAAAGCCTCGTTATCGCTGCTTAATTCCCAACTGGTTAAGCCAGCAGACGGCTGGTGCCATGTGATTGCGTGATCGAATTATGCGTCAGTTTTAGCTACACAATACATGATGCTTAAATCTGTGGGTACGTTGTGCTTTTAATTTGGCCAGATCTACACGGAAAATTACAGAATATAGGTTCATCAATGGCGGCACATGGTTTGCAAACCCAAATCCCTCAACATATTCTCCAATGCTTCACTTTAGTCTTATTATATTTTAAACCACAAGCTGTCATTCTCTTCCCTTTTTTCAGCTTCATAATGCCTGATCTTGTGATTTACCGATGGACGGAAGCAGATGGAAAACTTTCAACTGCGACCATGCGAGCTAAAATGGAAAAAGAGGTACGCCTTCCTAATTCTTTACCATCACTGTTATGTCACAGTTTTTCTGCTAAACATTTTGTCAACGATGATGGCTTATCATTATCCATTTCTCTTGTAAAAGCCCGTCAGTATCAGACTACCCAAGCTCTACTCTGTGATCTCGCGTGAAAACACAAGCCTGATCCAGGCAAAGTGTCGCACAGTCAAAGACTTTACGTGAGCGAAGATAGTGTCAGGTTGCCCAAGCCTAGACAGAAAGGAAAATAGCAATGGTAGTGAGACTCCAACATGTATTAGCATGCAGCTCACTACCAGTTTTAGTTGCACAGCACTGAAGTGCTGCACGATTGCTCATCCGTATCCTTCGAACGATCAGTAATATTAATTTCCGCCTAATCTCTGGTCCCTTCCGTGATTATCGAGTTATTTTGTGACTCGCGAAATTTCAGCGGTTAGCAAATCTGTGATGATTGTTTGAATAACAATCAATAATAATCAATAATTCTGTAATTCAAATTCTTGTTGTTAAAGTTACATTAATTGATACATACTGTGTGATTCGAGTGAGCGTGGTTAATTCTCACTTCTATTCCTGGGATGGTTATTTCAATTCAATTCATTACAAAATCCTGTCAACCCCCACGACCTGTTGATCTTTTTCGGCTCTTCCCACTGTTGTGTTTTGTTGGAGGGTGGTGTGCTGCGTATCATCCGGGTGCATATGTCCGGCATTTTTTGTCAATGCCTCTACAATATCACCTGTGCAACATCCAGCTGTTTGATAAATAATCTAAAACGAATTCGAACACCGAGCGTTTCAGTATTGGGCATGTAAGCAACGCAACATTTTGTTTCAGTGATGATTTCCTTTGGTGTGTGGCACAGTTATGCAAATTTTCTCGAAAATCCGCATTTTCGCTGCGGTATACTCACTTGATACTCCTCCCCCTCTGTGCTGTGCGGCTAACATCGTGCTAAATTGGCAATTGGTAGTGGGCTGCATGCTGAAACAGGTGGAGTCGCACTACCATTTCTATTTCCTTTCTCATATCTGTCTAGGCCTGGGATACCTGACAGTATCTTAGCCCACGTACAGTCTCTGACTGTGCGGCACTTTTCCTGGATTGGGCTTGTGCTTTCATACCTCCCCCTTTAGAACTTTTGCAGCCGACATTTAGATAAGCACGCTCTTGTTGTGTGAGTGACAAGCTTTTCATTCTTACAAATATACAATTCTCAGTCGCCCAACTTGTAGGCTGTCGCGAACCCACTCACTCTTGTCCATTTCTGAATACGTTCTTTCAAAGTTGATCTGTCTTAATGAAATTGGATGCATTTGCGTCTGTTAAATAGCAGGCCTTATACTCAGAACAATGACCTTTCAAATCCTCCAGTTTGACCTAATCGTTAAACATTACCATGTCGAATCAAGTATTTTTAATATTATTCTATAGTAGCAAATGACTAGAATGGATTCCTGTGGGATCTTGCCAGTAACTTCTATCGGTATCGCAATTATTCCATCTACATAAACACCAAATGAGTGAAATTTGAGGGCTTCACGTGACCCTACGAAGTTATGGCCTGAATTGAAATAGAAACGATTGCGTAATTCGTCTGCTTCATTTCGATCGGTCAGCGCCGTTTACCAAAGCGACGCCTCATCGGTAGTTTGTCCTGGTCCATTCTGATGTTCATTCTTAAACTGTGGTTCGGCACTATAATAAATTTTCCTTCTCAGGGGTTTAATTGCATCGAATATACTTTCCCGCCTGGCTGCGACTTCCCCGTTCACACACATTCCGAAGACAAAGTGGATTGTATCATCAGTGGTCACATGTGGTTTCAAATGTATGGCAAAGAGGTCATCCTGGGACCAGGTGATCGCTTAGTGGTGCCACGTGACACACCGCATGCATCTAGAGTTCATGGATCCGAACCAGTGGTTTTCTTCGACGGGACTCGCCGGTGATTCGTATGATATGAAAACACTAACTTTTATTATTCACTGATCTAACCGTTATTCGAATATTTTATTATTATTATTGTGTTGTCGTTTCTGTTAGGAGAAATCACGTCATGTTGATCAAGGCCAAACGGTATCTTTTGTTCTAACGTCATTTGCGTTGTTTGTACTTCTTCATTCTTTGGGACTCTCGATCTAACATTATCCACGTTACCCCCACTTGCCCCTCGATTCACCCCTGAGGTCAACCATTTCAACCCTAATCACGTTCACCCACGAATCGCACACAAGGTCAAACGCGTTTCAAAGAACAAAAGATTACACCTCCATCTTATTTAGACTCATTTGTGTGGACATGCGATCTTGCTGTACTTCTTCGCTGTTCATCTAACATGGATATGATTTGCTGGAGTCTCACTGCCATTTCTATTTTCATTTCTCACATCTGTCTGATCTTAGTAGCCTGAAAGTATTTTAGCCCACGTGCAGTTTATGGCTATGCGGCAATTTACCGAATCAGATTTGTGTTTCTTTGCATACACGTAGACGATTGAAGTTACTACAACCGTGTCCTAAACATGTCTGTACCGGTTCTCACTTGATGTCCAACTCCGCACAAACTAACCAACGCTTCCCTTACGCTGTACTGTTGTACATCTAGGGTCGGTTTCTCTAGTCATGGTCACATCTCGAGGGCAGGTTAGCGTCCATATGTCCCGAATAGTCCTTTTATACTGGAAACACATGTGGACGTTTCATCTCGACTGTTATAACATGTGGTTCAATTACGGAATTACTAAATGTTCTATGATCGCGCTGCAGAAATAGATCTAATCAAAATAAACATTAAATAAAAATCAATATCACGTGTTGTCTTATACTGGTTCGGTCCATGAAAGATGCTGAATACGACTGTTTCAAGCACATGTGGATCCTGATCTTACTGTCCCTACCGGATGAGTGCAAACAGCACGAAACCGGTTGTGGGGTGTGTGATGGAAATGCATGCAAATGAATATTTTGACTGTTTCTTGTTCTGGGCAAATGATCCAGCGAGTGTTGTCAATCCACGACAATTTAAAATTGTGACGGATGCTCCGTAAGTGAAAGACATTCTGTTTCCGTTCATATCGCGTCGATGGTCCGGGATACACTGTTATACGGTACAGCATTTAGTACGCCAGGCGTTGTAGACCATCACTAGATTCTTCATTGTCAGTTCAAACGAGATAACATGGCATTTGATCTCCCAATCCATCTACCAATCTTGCTGTTTAGCGAGATGGTTATCTGCGCTTAGCACCCGGTACTTGCTGCCAATGTAATGCTGTGTATGAAAATGAACTTGTAAACTGAACTTGTAAAATGAACTGTAAACTCTTGCTCACATCGCAGGAAGCTTTTCAAAGTCATTCTATAAAAGGCGAGCTTTATTTCTTCTCGTCCATTTTTAAATTCACTATGGGAATTCACCTGTCACATTGGGAGTATCTTCATAATAATTGATGCTGTACTTGACTAAGTACGGGTACACCAAGACTGCCAAGCAGAATGCTTGGGAGTCAATTTATTATTCAGAGTATTATCGACATCAATTTTACACACGGATATACTGAAATATTATTAATGTGTAGGGGACTAAACTACAAAATATCAGGTCAAGCAAACTCCAAAAATGCAACGGAGACCTCACGTTTGAAATGCGCAATTTCGTATCACATCGACCCTTTGTCTTAGCAGACGCAAATGGACTCTGGAACAGCACGGGTTACTGGCAGAAGTCAATGATCGTTGGCTAGCCGCATTTTTATACACAATTGTTTAAAACATCTTCGTTGTGACCGCAACCTGTTAACCATCTCCAAGAATATAGGTTTTGGCTGATCACCTAGAATGGAAAGATCCAATGTGCACCATTCGGTACTGCTCTAAAACATTTGTCCAATAACGAGGTCATCGAGCTGTCGTGGCCACACGATCGATAGACGCACGCATCAACTACCTGAGTGCATCATATTGGAGACAAGTTAGTTCAAACAGTTCCTTTGTGTTAAGTATGAAAACGTGAATCGGTTCGGTCATCAAAATGGTTGTTTGAAACCCATTAAGGACGATGCGCAAGAAATTTTCCACTGACAATGATCAACATGCTAGCGTATTCGGGATTTTGAATCGACATTTCCGCAAGACGAAAATCTAACCTAGCCCATCGAACAATAAGTGTCGGTTTCACAAACGGGAGAATGACTTGACGTAGCGGGTCAAGTGTCTGCGTGCTGATGATGACTTCAAGGAAGGTGAATAGTTCGATGACGGTGACAATGGAGCTGCAATGCTGATGTCGCTCTACTCGTTCACAACTCTTGCGTTTGATTCGATGTGTAGGCATCTCATCCCAGCGTATGTGTGTCTAAGTTTCTACAGGTTTACTAACTTGCCAGGACCCAATCTTTTAGAATTTTAACGACACGGTTGTATGGCAGTTAAACATTTGGCACTTGCTACCGGTATAACGCTGTTCAAGATGACCTAAAGGAAGCGTATTGATAGCCTTACCGCGATTCGTCATTATACCAACACGATACACCAAATTGCCAACCAGATTTTCCCACCATATTAATAAGTGCTTCCCAAAAATCTAGCAGTTTCCATAATAAACCGATAAAAGCAAAATTTTCCTATGTTGAATGATTTTGGGATTATTTGCTTAACCCGTCTCTTTAACGGAAGAACCAAAATGCGAATATTATGAATAAACACTGTATTCAATGTTACGCATACGCATTTAGACCACGAAAACAAACCGCACACATTAAAAAAAACGCAGCAATCGACAATATCGTCTGGGAAAGTTACAATTCCTGTTTCCTGCCCAGCTCCGATAGATCGATTTCCTCTTCTGGTTCCAAGGGCTGTGCAAAAAGGGGAATATTCACGATCAAAGTATGAATGCAATCATCGACATATACATACAGATATGATGCCGTTTCGCAGGGTAAAAATCTTTCGGGGTTTGTGCTGACAAATCCGAAAGTGACCAAATGGCCCCACGGAGTCTCGCAAGTTTGTAAAACAATCACACATTCCAAAAATGAAAACGGCGATGATATCACAGCGTATTCTCTGCGGCATTTCATTACCGGTAACGAAGTGTGAAGGATAAGAACACAACACATCCTCAGATGACTGCGCGCAAAATCGAAACACCCTTTCAAACATCAAGACGTTTGCTGTCTAAAATTACGGCATTATTCTACGCGTCGCGGGAGAGATTGTGCCTCCCGAATCGGACATGAAACGCTGTGTAGCATGAAAACGTCCATCCATGGTACAAAGCGACCAAAGGAGAGCAACAACACTAAGCTCTGTCGATTGTTGTACGCTAAGTCTTCGAGCTGTTGCTGCATAAATGATGGTAAACTGAGCCGGATGAACTAATACGAGATAACTGTCGGTGGTCTTTCCTTTGAAAACGATATTTGACTTTAAGCAAAAGCAATCGATCCCAGCTTATCCTGGTGTTGTCGAATGCAGTCGCTAAACGTCGACCAGATTGCATCACAATGTGCATGTCATGTTGTAAATGGCGTGAAGTGCACTACTGAAAAATAAATGTCAAGAGCTTTCGTATGGTATGCAGAATACGACTCTCCGACAACAATCAAGTGGAACAAACGTAGAAAAACGCCGACCCACAGAAATTCGGGTTACGGATGAATAGCATGAACACGGGTCGAGTGACGACCTGTTTGAAAACAGGAGCAGATCGAAAACCACATACAATTCGTCAAGCATGGTCAAACTAGCCCCACGTGGTAGGGCTTGAAAGGATTCGGTCCCCATGAAGTCGACTGATGAATCAGATCGGAGTGACGACAGATAGGTTGATGACTTTGTGGTGGTTACGAAATTTGCCTATTGAAGAAACACGTGCGTATATTACGTATGAAAGCACATGGCTGATTCAGGTAAAGACCGCAAGTAGGCTAAGATACTGTCAGGTTGCCAAGACTTAAAAGTGAAAAAATGGCAGCGAGAATCACCCATGTCGATGGCAAATCAATTTAGCACGGTGTTAGCTGCATGGCACAGAGGTACTGTACAACCGTGCCACAACTGACACTTTATTCTTGGGGTGTGAATTTTAACGCAACAGCGCTGGACTAGAAACCAAGAGGACCGTGAATAACGTTGGATCGACGATAATCAAGGTTGATCAATTGGAGTTTCGGAGAAGTAATTATTAATCATAGACTACTCATAAGTAGTCTATAACTAAGATACTCAATGGGTTAGTCAATCGCGATTTGACTTCTCGAGGGACTTAAGAAAACACGAGGTGGTATCCATGAAATTTAAAACACATAAAGACTTGCAGGAGCATCTTCACCATTCCACGGTTCCACTTGCTCTATTGCGGGCATGGCGTGGAGTGTGTATGAGGGTAGACTGGAATCGCCCAAGGAGAGCGAGCGCAGAAATTCATGAATTCCATCGCCACTGAACGGTCCACGCAGTGTTGTATATTTTTTCTTTTTAATGTTGACAGCGACCATTGCCTGGAAGTGAAGAATGTGAAAGAAAAATAGCTAAGGCAAAATCGCTCGTTGAATGGATTGTAGATTGAAGCTTAACAAAACAAGTGAGTTGCAAGCTCGAAAATAGTGCGTGAATACATTCTTGAGAAGAAATCATACTTACGGGATATCCAGAACCACCAATGTTTAACTTTTCTTCCATGTCCGGCTGTGCGACTGCTGCAGCCCAAAGCCAGCTGGAATTACAAAGCGTGGAGAGTTTGACTAATTTTTAAACAAAACGAATAAATTGACTAGAAATAGATGTATTATAATCTTGTTAACCACAGCTTTTAGTACGCGCACTTGTTAATACCGAGTTACCTAATCAGAAGCAACTAAAACGCTGTATCGTTTCGTTGACGTTCGCGGTTGTTTAGATAGTATCCATTTTTATTCAGCCTTATAACTTAGAGTAAAATCCATGTTTAAAGTCATTCATCTAATTTTTGTCTATACTTGTGGTGTGACTGCGAGACAGAGTCCAGCTCCAGACTTGTATGCATTGATGAAATGAAGATGGAATCAATGTTACACTTTAAAGTCACTATGACAGTAACATTCCAAGTATAATTTTGTTTGCACCATGTCCACTGATCTAGGGCTGACTGAATCTAGCTGAGGGGCTGAGGGGCGCGTTAGCACAGAGGATGTGAGCATTGTCAAAACAAAGTTGGGGTATTTCGGGATTACTCATCAGTAGCCTTACATCGGACATTTTCACAGTTGCTAATAGCAAGAGGAAGGGAAATGAAGCTGTCACATAGGTGCGATCCCTAACCATTAAAACGCTTTTGGACACTCAAGAAATCATGACGAAAACGTTTACAAAGGCAATGGGTTGAACATTTAAAGAGTACTGAAATCAATCAATCATCTTTCGATGTACAGATTGCCCAAGGTGAGCACCAAAGTGGTCGCTGTTCACACCATCGTCTGGAATGAAATTCCAAACGCAAAACGAAAGAACTGACCAAGATTACTACAAATTCAAGCATACTCAATCGGCATTTAGTGGCCAAGCGACGCAATAATGGCATCTCGAACATCTGAAACAGCAGCAATCACGAGATATTGTACGGATCGCTAAGCCGTGAATGTAAGTGGGAACCAAGACGTTTCGGCAGATTCCAACAATATGTGGAGTGTCAGCTCATTACCAGAATAGTAAAAATAGTGCTACTTTGATGAGAAGCACTAACGCGACCAACTATGGTAGTCTACCACAATTTGGTAGCCAGCATGGTGAAATTCGAACGAGATCGTCGGCCAGATTGCTCTGGCAACAGCCAAAGGCAAAGCAAGTGGGCTGAAATATTACAGTACGTACTCAAAGTGGAGCGTGGATTACGAAGAAAATAACCATACGAACTAGGGCAGAGATAACAGGAAATGTGTAGTTGCACCACGATGAGACACTCGATTCGGAAAAGATGTTTAACTCAGGGTCATCGTTATGGGTACGAAGCCAGAAAAATGAGGATCATACCATCTGATTCACAGCGACTTACCCCCACTTTTGTTTTTTCAGCCGCTCAGATTCCTTCTTCACGACGTTCAAATAGCTATTACGACACTCGGCCTGGCAATCGTACAAATCGGGCATGACACTGATCACACAAATGGGATGGTTTTCACAAGCATCTTTCAGCACGTCAGCTGATGTGATTTCCAACAATTCCGGTGGTGGCAAAAGTGAGTCCGCTTTGTCTTGCGCCCACGTGACGATGTCACTGGAAGTGCGCCCGCCATCGTAATCCACGGGATCACCACGTTTCGGCCCCGCGGGGAAGAATTTGATGGTAGGGAAACCGGAAATCTGTGAACGTGTGTGGGGTTGCGATTATGAGTGCTGGTAAGGTTTCAGGATTAAGCCATTTGGGTTATTTTTGTAAATTGCTGTCAGCAGTACGGTATTTGTGGAAGGTATTTGAATAGACCGATCGGGAATTCATAGTCATGAAAAGAAAGCTTTCAATGAATCGGTTAGTGCAGATTTTGGGTGACGTTTCGCTTGACACAAAAGCTTCGTCAGACCAAGGGTGTCAGTACGAACAGGTTTCAGATTTAAATTGCATCTAACTGGCCAGTCCTAAGTTACCTGGATCAGATTTGTGCTTTCTAATATCTGTCTAGGCCTCGGCAACCTGACAGTATCTTTGCCTACGTGCAGTCTTTGACTGTGCGGCACTTTGCCTGGATCAGGCTTGTGCTTCATACATACATATAAGTTACCTAAGATAGATCAAGGCAAATTGATCCGCATCCCTACTTGCTGTGTTAATCGTTTAATTATTTTGTTTGTATGAAGGTGTGAGTAAAGTCCGCTGACCGACAATACTGCTTACGTAACCCCAGTGCGCCATGTACGTTAATCCTAATTCGGTGCAGATATATGACCCATATACCCCATATTGATCGCATTCGCATCAGGCTTTGTTATTTCAAACGCACCAGCGTAGTCTTTCCCTATAAAGCTCCACAACCCGTCATATTGCCTTCATGTTAACAGGATACACACTGTGACTTGTATTTAACAAGTAATCAGCTAGCACAGAATCCCGGATCAGTGATGGATATTCACTGGAATTGGGGGATTGCTTTTCGATTTGCTTTTGTTTGTTGATCCTAGTGCAAAATTCCATAGAAGTTTACACAATGTAACCATTCCCACAACCTTAGATCATAATTTTAATGATACAATGAGCAATGCTCTTTAACAGTGACAAATTTCAATTATCCTAATCACAAGACTGTCATCTAACCGTAAAATAGTTAAGCAAGATAAGCCATAAGATGAGCAACAATCGGCCATCCTATCCAAACGAGACCGCTATTTTGTGCCAGCACTGTATGTATGTATGAAAGCACAAGCCTGATCCAGGCAAAGTGCCGTACAGTCAGAGACTGCACGTGGGCTAAGACACTGTCAGGTTGCCCAGGCCTAGACAGATATGAGAAAGAAAATAGAAATGGTAGTGAGACTCCAGCTTGTTTCAGCATGCAGCTCACCACCGATGGCCAATCAATTTAGCCAGCACTGTATGCTGTTTCAACAATTGGGCAATGGTACTCATTGTTTCGGAGTACACAAAGAGCTAAGGAATGTGAAAAACAATAAAATAATTCTGGAACGGAGAAAGAAAAGTGAACGTATGGGTTTGCGTGGTCTAATCGGATACGCTGTGTAAATCGACTATCACACACATACTGGGACTAATTTTAGCCGACTCAACTGCACTAAAAGATAAGTGCAACGTTGATATTTGCCTGCCATCAATCTCGGTAAGAGTATAGAGAATTTCACGGCAATTTTTAACTATACGATTACAGATAAGCGAGTTTGAGTCACACTAGTGGAACTCAACTAGCAATATACTCACTCCGTATTTCTGTGACAACCGATTGTGAACAGTGGCATCCACGGCTCCTAGTTTGACAGTCCCCTTCAATTCGGTGGCTGCACGTTCCCAATGGGGTTTGAGATTTTTACCTGAAAAGAAAAATAGACCGAATTTCACATCCAGACCGCTGCAAGAACTCATTCGGATTTGCGGGCAGGAATACGTGTGAAGACTATCTATCTCATAGTACGAAACTTTGGTCTGGGTTGCAGTCAAGTGATAACGAGAGTCTGTTGAATTTGTTCCAAAGATGTACTTTCGCTTGCTTGCCAGCGCTATTTTGGGGCATATTCATCATGTTACTTGCAGATCTCTTAAATCACCTCGGTTTGCATGATCTGATCGTATCAATTTTATTATGTGGCGAGATTAACTGGATCATACACACTTACGACGTTCGACTACTACAAACTTAGTTTTTTGGCACTAAGAGTCATCTGTATTAACTAATATAGGTAACTGAGCACTAATATATAAAGGATTACACGAATGGTTTTGAAAGAGTGCGTAAACTGATAAAAGTTTGTTGTGAGCAAGTCCATAATCTTGTGGTTTGACTACATTAAAGCCAAGTCGGAAAAAATGAAGAACAGAACAGTCAATAAACAAAACTCTAATCTATTGAAAAGATGATGCAAACTTACAGTGGCCACACCATGGAGCAAAGAACTCAACCAGCCAGGGTTCTTCACTTTTCAAAACGATTTCATCAAAATTACTGTCAGTAAGTTCCACTACATCGCTCGAAGAACTACCACCAGAATCCTGAATAAGATGAGCAGACAAAAATAATTGTGAGAAGCGATGGTAGAACAAAATTTAGAAGTGTGATGGACGAAGATCTTTGGAATCAGTATAATATTAATCCGCGTGGTTCAACCTAGGATTGCGGTATCTTTGGAAAGTGGTAAATTCATCACCACTGTATCATGGGAGACAGAAATAAATTAACATCGATAAACAGAAGACACTGATGTAGCGCCCAAACATAATGTTATCGATGTCTCTAGTAGCACGTGAAATTTGCATGAGCGCTTATCACTTACTGATATTCAATCGTTCGCGATCCGATAAATGTGTTACGTACAGCAGAATCAAGCATGATACTACTCTTATATATACACAGAAAAATCATCATGCAAGTTTCGAAAGCCTTCACACATCGTCGAATAATACGACACGGTATGAAATCACGCCAGCCTGGGTCCTTGCCAAGTGTTACACAGCCATAGAATGTCCGTAGGTTGACACTGTGACGAACCTATTGATACCGTGCGCGATTTGGCCGCTACATGATTATGGCGAAATGGATATCAGGGGATGTTAGAATAATAAGGAAAGAGACTAGAATCCTTAATAGCTGATAGTAACACATCACTGGTTTTGATTCATGCCCAGGTATTGGAGGTGAGCAGATGCTCGGTTTACTTGAATTCCATGAAAAAATTATAATAGAGACCAATTAACAAAAGCCGGTCGATTGTGAATAAACTTTCATTTCTGAAAAAGCTTTGGACGTTTACGTAATCCTTATGTATGTACGCGTTCACCAGCAAGAGGATTCACGAGATTATATTTAGTGTTACAACAACATATGGGATAGTGCAGGTTGCACAGGTCAGGTCAGATATTCAAGTGCATTAATAAACTAGTACTCAATTGCCATGTAAAACCCGTGGAACCCAACCAAACATGCTTATCCACGCTAGACAAATAACGAGAAATGCTAAAAAATAAACAGACTTGTTCGACCACATATGTTCACAAACTTGAATGAGGCTAAACTCATGGGCTTAAAAAAAGTTGCATGCATTTCCACCACACACACCACGATGGAAATGTAAACAAATACTTAATATTTGAAGCCAATTGGATTAACTGCTTCCAACTTCGAGTGGGTACATGCGATTAAACACATTGATCGTGACAGCCTTATCCAAAAGTGTCTTACAAATTTAAAATTTGTTTAACATTTTCCACTATTTCAAGGCATGTGGATCCTGTCAGTACTGATCTTTTTTGATAAGTGCAAACAACATGAAACTGGCCGTGGAATGTGTGAGTGTGATGGAAATTCATGCAGATAGGGATTTTAGGATAAGATAATGTTCTGACAGCTAATTATGCGCAGGTGTATCTGTAAAAATCAAACTTTGATTCGCCGCTCGAATGTAGCTGGGCTATAAAAGAGACACAAACTATACGTCTATGATCAAACTAACCGATGATTGACCACCCATCCTTGCTTCTGCTAAAAGTTTCGCCTGACGCAGAGCCTCGTTCACGATGGCTTTATACGTACGCTCGCCTGGAACGAATAATATATGTAATGATGAAATCGCCAACCTGTGTATTGTGCTGGTGCACTACGTTTGTTCAGTGTAAACATAATAATTGTGGGGAAGCCTTTAATATTGAATTGGCCACCGAGATCCCGGTTTGCCTCAGCATCAACTGCTGCAATATTCACGATACCCTGCAGAAATAAATGGACGGAACAAGTGAGATACCTTCAAAATTTTGGCAGCGCGCTTCCATTCGGGAGCCAAATTTTTACAATGTCCACACCACGGAGCGTAAAACTCAACAAACCAAACACTGTCACTGGAGTAGACTTGGTCGAAATTGGAACTCGTGAGTTCAATCACATCATCTTCACTCCCATACAAACTGTAGACCGGGGAGATTGACAGGAAAAGAAGGGTTAGATCTGGAAATACAAAAATGTATGCAGTAAAGTAGCCTCAATATCACAATTAATAATTGATATGAACCGGTGGATGCTATTACTTACAACATCATATTGATAGTAAACATGTTAACGGGTAACGATTATGTATACTCGTTTGTGCCTTGCTCGTATAGTAATAGGAAAAAATATCGATGGATCAATGATTTGTTGCGTCGCGATGAACTTCAACGAATTAAAAAGCTTTAGTTGTTCCGAAGAAGTTTCCTTGATATTTGAATGTTGAAGTTACTTATCTGGATAGGAGACCACATATCTCAACTTTAAATTAACCAAACTGGAAACAATACCCAGCAAATGCGAAATGCATCTTAATTGCCGTTGTTGTTATACATCATTGATTTTCTTTAGGTTTGATTGTACATATAAAATGAAAAACCCTATAGCCAGGCAAATGCCGTATTATCATAGACCGCAGATGGGATGTGAAACTGTCAGAGCACCCAGTCCAATTGCAGGCTGTCTGTACAATACTGCACCCGACTCCAGGATTAAAGTACGTTTTACTATATTGTGTATTATTTGTTATTACGCAAAGCTAACGAAAATGTCTATTTCCAGAAAAAAGCAGAAAGGTTGTACTAAAATTCAGCAATTCAAGTTTTAGATATTATAAGCATTATGTGGCGAACTTAACATATATAGATCTATTGGTTCTACACACATAAATAAATACCCCATAAATCTTGTTGTTTAATCACATTCACTGTATTCAATGCATTCATTGTATGAGTGAAATAATAGTAAAAACATTTACCATATCAGAAAAGAATCTAGTCAAGTATCCACTTCAGCACTTTAACAAAATATCCGTATTTGCAATTTCTACGCTCAGACACCTGATTGCTGGTTTAGCTATTTTACATTTAGTACAAACAGATTCCGCGTGCGTTGCAACGCTTTGTTGTCATTACGAAATCAGTGGTCAAATAACTGAAGCTTTTGACATATTGCTATAGCCGGAGGTAGCCTGATGACCAAGTTGTTATTATTTGGAGCAAATTACAAAATCAAATTACAACAAAAATTCAAAATGCATCAATTATCAAACATTGTTCAGTTAAGTTGGTGAGAATTAGAACAGTCTGCTTAATAAATAAAAACTGCATAATACTCAAAATTTTACACCGTCGAAGGATATTCGTCAAAAGATAAATGGAGTTTTCTTTTCCAGCCTAGGGTGCGTAGTTAGAAGATAAACAGGTCCACACTTTAGGCTATATTGTTGTTGGCCATTTTCGTATTCTACAGCTGTTAGAATGACTAAACAGTCCGATTCGTGAGTGACAATACACCGATAGACAGTACTTGAGAAATCAGAGTAAGTTTCTGCTCTTCCCCAGCTTGGACATTACGCTTTACACAGTGCCTCCAAAGTGACCGGTGTAGTTCTTCCCAACTCCTATGGACAATGACGAAAGATTACATGTCATTTGCAAACGTCTTTGTACCACAAGTGCGGTCTGCCCAAAGGTCGACTTCCTGATGTCAACTCATCATATAATAAATCTTTTGGAATACGACCATTTTAATTTTGTGCACATGACCCAGGTAGCGCTGGCGGCGCTGTCGTATTGGGGTGTAATGCTTTGTAGACCAGCTTTAGAAAGCACAACGGCTTTCGTTAATTTTTCCATCCACGGTATGATCAAGATACGGCAGTTGCTAGATAAATAGAAAGCATTCCGCATCCGTTCGTGCCTTTTGTGAAAGGCCCGAGGATCACTGTCGTAAATTAAAGCATTAGTACGAACACTACGTACAACATTCTTCGTCTTCACAGTCAACTTGCGATTACTAAAGACACGAAAAAATTATCAGTTGAATCTAGTGAATTTGTACATTGTGTACACTCTGGGACATCATGCTACTACCAGAAATTTGGGACTGGTTTGTTAGTGACTCGGAAACTTGCGTTAATTAAACTGAACATAAGATCACAAGAGGATCAGTATAAATTAATAAACTCCTCTTGGAATATTCTACGCTTTGTCATAGTAATATCAAATGCTGCCGAGTGGAAAATCATATTTTCAATTTTTAAAATAGGATTCCCAATTAGATAAAACAGAATTATCATGAAATGTGCCAGAATGAAAAAGCCAATATTATTACAAAGAAGCCTAATATTATGCACGCAGTTTATCAGACCAACAGTTATTTATGGGAAAGTACCAAGCTTTACATTTTACCATATATATTTAAGTTCGGTAATGTATTAATCTCACGAAAATATTAAACTTACAGGAAATAAGACACATTCTGGAAAATTTACAAGACGCGCCAAATAACGTCATATTATCTGGGATTTAATGATTGGTAAATGAGTGCATAGGTCAACAACACTAGTTATTTAAAACGCAGAGCATTATTTTGACCAAAATAAATGAAATTGAATAATAATCTAGTATTTATAAATTTCAAATTCTTCACTAGTTGAAAATGTGTTGGTATGTTTAAGCTTTACTATAGTTATGACCAATGCAAATGCATAACTCACGATTGCCTTGGGAATCTTCTTCTTGATAAGTTCAAGTTGAAGTTGAACAGGGCTGATAGACGACAGAGGGTCAAGCCCTCGTAAGTCACATCTGTTTATATCAGCAACGTAGTCCAGGAGCACCTCAGATAAGAAATTATGTCCACTATTGTACAGCTTCGCCGTGATTTCAGATCCAAAGGCAGAGGCGTTCGACGTGGTTTTAGGTAGCAATTTCACAATCAAACCGAAAAGATGTGTCTAACGCCCTCAGACGTTTATTCGAAACAACCGAATGTATTGGTTCGGAAATAGGACGACATCCTCTGTGGGCATTTGTAAAGCGGCATTTAAATTTATTTGGTAATAATTTCACCGTCCAATTGTCTCTATTACCACTTTTGCAGAAAGGCTCAAAATGTCATAAACTGTTTTCTAGCTCGTTGCTATGCTAAACACTCAAAATAATATGAGGCTTTAAAACGTTTGAAAGTTCAAACATGTGTTCGAATTCACGCTATGATACCTTGAAATTGTTCGGAGACAAACGACGGGGATTGTTAAACACTGGAGGACCATTATTCAGAATGTGGTGTTTGACGTCATGTTTAACAGTAGTGAATTGCGAACACATTGTAAAAACTTCAGAAAATTCTGTCCGTAAGTTACTGAACGCTGGGTGGATGTCAAGTGTAAGTACTCGAATGGTTCGGATGGGGGAATTACAGAAGTTACCCAATGGATTAATCTTTGTTAAATTGTTCATAAGCTTATGTGTACTAAATTGATCGAAAGATCAAAATGAGAAAGAAAATCTGCACCCAAAATTGTTACTTTGACATCGGCGAGTCTGAAAATCTATCGAAAGTTACGTCTGAGACCTAATTCGACAAAAAATGATCACTGACCTAAAGTAGACATTTTTGTGCCGTTTGCCGCCTGTAACGTCGACGAAGACGGGTTCTTGCGTTCCATATTGGATGGTGGGATGACGCTTATTTCGGCATCAGTGTCGATGAGGAATCGCATTTTAGTGTCGCTGTCGGTATCGTAGACGAGACGGCTTTGAAAGGTGCTAGGCAGTGATTACGTGTCTACTGCCTGGCTTCGTGGTTTCCCGAATTGGACAAATTTGAGTCATGAGTGCAATGTGGCGTACAATGCAGGGTCTTTGCAAGGAATCTACGAAGATAATAGCAAAAACGCAATCCGTTAGAATGACTTGTGGATCGTTTCTTGGGCTGACGGTTATGATGATTTCGAGAGTCACTACGGGATCGTGCGATGTTTTGTACTTGCATTAACATGTTATGGAACATCGATTTCAACTATTCAAAATTGCTTGGGATCTGTGTACTAGAATTTGCGTCACTCGTGTGTCTGACGTGAGATAATGTAACACTTCGTCCGCAATGCGTGTCAATTGTTGGAGACTGGTGTGCTTGTCCATAATGGCTGAGACTTTGTGGACGTCGGCAGTAAGACTCTGCTGCCGTAATTCACGAATGATTTTGTCATCCAGAGGCTTGTCTCCTTGTAATTGGAGCATGTACAGGTGTTATGATGGAGTGTGATCACCCATTTCTACGCCACATAAAAGCTTCCGCAGATTTTACTCGTCAGTAGACGATGTATGTGAGATGATGGCATGTTTAAGTGCATCATATGGATTATCAGCGAGGCGGTTATATAATAAATCAACAAACTCTTTTGTGACTGACGGTGGCAACACACCAACTACACGGTTTTAGTGGTCTCGTTGAATTTTCAAGCGGTAAGACTCGAACATTGCTTTAAATTGTGCGCACCAGAGGCGAGGGTCGTTCATACCAAAAGAGGGAAGGCTAAAGTTTTGAAAGAAAAGTGTTCGGGGCTCACCAATTTCTAGCGGTTGATCCAGTCGAGATTTCAACACTAACTGCGTACGTCTTCTGATTATTGTACCCAACAATCCGGAACACACTTCTCAGCGTAACACCGCATACAGTGTAGCAATTTGTAATTTCACTTTTCTTTCAAATGTATTTCCATTTCCATCGATGCTTGTTTTAATCAACGATAATTGTACAATATACATTTTTCCGCGCGCGTTCTTCTGCTTTGTTCGCTGGCGCTGTATGGTTGCGTGTTTGTGAATCACGATGGTTAAAGACAAAACTGACGTGACGCCGCATTTTTCAGGTTTGCCAGTTATCATTGCCGATCAACGCAAAGCACTGGAGTTCGGAATTAGAATAACATTGTTTGTGGATAATTGCATTGGATATTGAATTTTCACTCGTCGTGAGTTAGTTCCTTTGTCCGCTTTTACTATAACATTTTTCTGTTTTATTTTGCACTTATCCACTACGTAATTGGTGAGCCCGTTTCCCATTGTTCGCTCAGAACTCCGATTATTGCCATAATGTCATTTGAACCTACTAAATCGCAAATGCACATTATCGAAGATAACACTTCAACATTCGACCCCGCTAACTCACGTGTCTAGTTCATTCAGTAGACAGAATTACAGAAACTGCGAATAACGGTAGGATCGAATTTAAATCTATTCAGACGGTTAATGATTCGGGTATAGTCGTAACAACGGACTTCAAATGGGCTGCGCAATGTGCCTCAGCTGCGCAACGAGCTAGAGGAGAACTCTTCAGGCTTAAATCCGGGCTAACATGTAGAACACCGGAAGGGTTTATCTCTTGATATACGGCGATTGTTAGGTCGCATTTAGAATAATGCGTGCAAGCCTGGAGCCTCTGGCTACCCAAATGGTTGAAGGTATGTTT
Source organism: Atriophallophorus winterbourni (assembly GCA_013407085.1). Classification (NCBI taxonomy): domain Eukaryota; kingdom Metazoa; phylum Platyhelminthes; class Trematoda; order Plagiorchiida; family Microphallidae; genus Atriophallophorus; species Atriophallophorus winterbourni. The sequence continues at coordinate 22,756 of JACCGJ010010416.1, forward strand.
GGGAAACCCTACGAAGAACGTCTAATTTTTTAGGTTTCTTCTTTTTTCGGCGTTGGCTTCTACGGGGTGGCCTAATAAAAACTTTCAAATCCTGAAAGGCTTAGGCGACGAGGGTTGTCAAATGCTGTTCTCTTGAGCGATCAACCTTTCGACTAGAGGACATACACTAAAGCTCGCGTAAAACCACAGCCGTGTGAATCTTGGTCATCACTTTTTCAGTGAAAGAGTGATAAGCTTCTGGAACAAGATGTCTGAGGATCTAATCGCTTGCACATCAATAGGTGCATTCAGAAGGGGTTTAAATGCCTTGTGGCATGAGCTTTTCTCAGGTTCTTTTATGTGAATATACAGGTCGGCTGTCGACAGAATTGTCCATTTTTGTTCATTTTACATTTATATGGTCTTTACCACCATTGAAAAAAAACAAAAAATTCTATATATAATGCCTCGTTTTAGATGTCATGTTTTAAATGTACGCACCAAGTTTCGATAGCTAACCTCTCACCGGCTTTGTGAAGAGAAACCCATTTCCGTTTTTCTCAGTCGCAGCTACAAATTCTGAGACCGAATGAAGGCCTGGAAAACACCGGACTTACCATCGCATACGACGGAGATACCAGAGAAGAATGAACCAACTTTGGCAGTGGTGGGCGCTCCTTTGAAGCTTTTCACCGACAGAAATTCTGGACGCTCGATTGGCGTATCAGCCATTTACAGGCCTGTGCCAACTGAACTGAACTGAACTCAACTGTTGTGAAGTTCACTTCATTTCGAATCGACTGATAGTTTTTTCAACTCTATTAGATCAAAAATTCGTTGGACAGCATCACGTTCATTTAAAATCGTTTGAATTTTTGCGCTTCGATCGCGCCAATCCTATCCCACGCATTCGCTTCACCGGTCGCTATCAATCGATAAACAACTGTACCGCCAAGTGCACTGACTCATTACTCATTGAATTGTCACAATGACATGAAGGATGACCTTGATGCCCCGGATAAACAAGGCAGCACGTAAAATGTGTCAAATATGTAACAAAGGGGTAAGTGCCAGATCTTACGTGGTTAAATGATTTTACTGATTGGGTAAAATACATACCAACTGTGACAAACCCAAACGCAGGAAGTGGTATCGTTTAATAACAACGTTGATTTCACGGCTTTTGCTACGTATGTTGTGCGTGTCAAAGTAATCAGCCTAGTGATATACTTACAAATCCTCCCCATGAGGCAAAGCTGCATTCCCGAATAGAGATTTCGGAAAATTCTTGTCTAAAACTCGAGGAAACACATAAACCACTCACAGTTGATACAATTGTCAACGCAATTCTACCCAAAATAGATGTTGCTCAAGGCGGCAAAAAGGATGAGGAGAATACGCCGAAAAGCGCACCCTTACCCGAGTGTTGTGACTGCTTATTCGGGTGCAACAAAGATGGACCTGTTGAACCATATGAACGACAAATGGTCGGGATCAAGCAGAATCAAGAAGTGTTACTCTACTCGACACAGGAGCCACAACGATTTATGAAAGAAAAGAGCACGATGGTAAACAGTGGTTATTTATTGCCGATTCAAATTATTTAGTCGTCGACACATACCGAATACCTTGCTGGCCGAACTAACAAGAAAAATGCTCAAATCCACTGAAGATTACATTTTTGTCAAGTAGTATGACAGATGCTGTCCGATCCGAACTAAAACTTTACAGAAAGAGATTACCTGATAGCGCTAGATTGTGCAATTCCAGAGTCTTTGATGCTGTTAAATTGCAGCATTTTCATTGCAAAAGCATCCGAGTTTGACACAAAGACGCTAGCGAAAATATCTTAACGTGTTTCAAAAACTACAAATGTCCGACGTCGACAGCGTCGTTTTTATATGCCTAAAGCACAATATAGTGTCTCTATATGAATGCCCAAAGTTCGTGTAATAAATTGGCTGAACTAACCGAGTTGTGCAAACGATACTCATCAGATTTCGTCGCTGTGACTGAAACCTGGTTTCAATGTTGTATCAAGAAAGCGAAATGTCGATCTTAAACATGATACTATTACGGAACGACCGTCCACGAAAAGGTGGTGGTATGGCTCTATACTGTCACGAACGTCTTCAGTGCATGAAGATTCACGATCCCAACCTCGTATCAGAAGATACCCTGTGGTGTAGCCTTACACAGGAGTCACAGGACGACTGCATTATTGTTATGATATTTCGCCCACCGTCTTCGACGGATGCTCAAAACAACAGGTTATTAGAGGCCCTACATTATGCTGGAAAGATGCGAAGCTCTCGATTACTGGTCATGGGGGAATTCAACCTTCCACATCTTGTTAATATATCAGATCATCCTCTACACACACCTGAACATATATTCCGCGAGCTGATCGACATGATACCACTTCATAACTATGTATTCGAATTTACACACGAGAGGATTAGAGTTACTTTCTGTTTTGGATTTAATCCTTACTTCCGAGACAACAGCAGTTGAAGGTGTTGACAACATTGCCCCTCTCGGTCGGAGTGATCATCTTGTGTTAGGTTTTGAATTTGTATGCAGTGCTAGACGAGTATGTGAATCCGCAAAACTATTTAGAAGGATCGACTACGTGAGTTTACGTGACGCGCTGGGGTTAGTAAACTGGCAAGTGCTTGATTATCACAGCACGGAAACACATGGAACCGCACCCACAGAAAGACTTCAGTCAAACATATATCAAAATTCGCGATTTGTTGATGAACGAAGGTTAAACGACTTTCGCTTTAAGCTTCGTAGTCGTACGAAAAAATGGATCGGGTAAAGTAACTCTGCTTGGTTTCAACACAGGAATACCAGGACTGATGCTTCCTTGCAACAAAGTAAACACTCTCATTAAAGAAGACAAGGAAAATTACGATCGCGTTCTATTTTTTTAAAATGGGAGGAAATCCTAAATTGCTATATCGGATTGTAAATGTTTGATCGAGGTTGAAACCACGGGTGTTTCCTGTTCTTACTGACAACGGATTAACGGTCTCAGCAAAAGAAGCAGCTGATGCTCTCGCTCAATTTTATGCTAAAGTATTTAGTCAGTTAGCGATCTGATCAACAGAATAATTACCGCCATCAACGGTGACGCATCAGTTGACTGAAATCGAGATAAGTTCAGCGATTATACAACGACATTAGTGTCGAATGAACCCCAGGAAATCCACTGGAGTGACGGAATCACTCCGACTATACTAAAATCCTGTGACCAGCAGTTGTGTGTACCTTTATGTGAATTGTTTAAACATTCTCTAAAAGAAAAAGTGCTGACAACAGAGTGGAAGAGAGGGGTAATTTCATTTATCTACGAAGGTGGTAGACGTTCAGATCCTGCAAACTACCGTCCTGTCACCACGCTTCATGTGACATCGAAAGTTCTAAAGAGTATAGTGACGGAAAATATAGTTCATCACGTGAAATCACAAAATATGCTATCTATAGCGCAGCATGGTTTTCGTAAATCTCGTTTATGCTTGACAAACTTGTTGACGGTGTTAGACGACTGGACCCAAGCGGTTGACGAAGGAGCTGGCATACACGCTTTTTATCTGGATATGTCTGAATCTTCTGACCGAGTTGATCGACTAATACAAAAGCTGGAGAAGATGGATGTGAGTGTAACTCGAGATCTGCATCTACGCCCGCAGCGTTTACCTAAACTAAGACAAACACGACCCCTCTTACCGAACCCTCCTACTTACAGAGAGGCACTAATCAGATCACCTCACCGATAACGTATGCAGACAACTAATTATATAAGTGGTTCACCCAGTCTCAATAACCGTATTAACACATCTCGTTTCTTAATGAATAACCCCCTATCATATAAGCAACACTATCACCATTCATCACCTCCTCCTACACCTTTTTGTAATATTCAACCTTATTATAATTCATCTACTATTACACAGTATCCCTCTTATTATAATAATTACACTCCCCAAACTTTATTTTACAATCCTTATGTTTCTCGCTCCAATTATGAACCATACTTTAACACTAATACCACTTTTTTTCAAAAATACATAAATTAAATTTTAAGCATAGTAAACTTTCTAATGCACTCACCCCAAATCCTTCAACTTCCGACCTTTGTATTGTTCGTTTTCTGGTCATAAATGCTAGATCAATTATACCTAAAATCCATATACTAAAATCTTACCTATCTTCTAAACCTGTAGATATTATTCTTATAACTGAATCCTGGACCCGTGATGATCACTCTGACTCTAAACTCATGATACCTAACTACCAGGTATTTAGGAGAAATCGCACTCTGAAACGAGGTGGTGGTTGCCTTATTTATGTGCATTCAAGATTTAAAGCTAATAGTATAACATCTTCGAATTTAACAGAACTTGAAGATTCACTATGGATAGAACTACCTTTACTAGATCTTTTAATAGGCTGCATCTACTACCCACCAGGCTCAACTTCATATAATCTGAATACATTAACTCAAGCTTTCATCGAAACGTCTTTACATCATGCACGTTATGAACTTATAGCCGGTGATTTTAACATGCCTAATTTAAACTGGCATGAACGAAGTAAAGTTAGCTCTCATACAAATTTTATGAAAACGCTTGACTTACTAGGTTACAAACAATTTATTGATAGACCAACTAGAAAGGACAACATTCTTGACTTAGTCTTTACTCTAAATATTGATCCAAACAACTTACTAATATTGCCTTCCCCCTTCAATGGGGATCATAAAATATTATCCTTCCACCTATCATGCACTTGCAAAGCTACCAATGAGGTCAAGACTCTTCACCGTTTCATCGATTGGAAGTTACTTTCAACACTTATAAGGATTGAAGATTGGTCTCAATTCTTTTTTTCACATGATTTTCCAACTATATCCTCGACATTCCATTCGAAAATTATAAGTTTAATCGATAAAGCTAGCAGTTCTAGAAAACGCATAAAACAAACTAGGCTCGAGAAAATGGAAAAGAAAATGAAAAAGTGGTTTACAGTTGCAATTACCAATAACGACATCTTTGCTCGTTTACGTTCCTATGAACTATTGAGTGACCACAAACTCATTCTGGACCACACATTGATTGCATCAGAAAATAGAGCACTGAACAGTTGTGATAAACTAAAATCACTTAGCAGGTTGTTTAAATCACGGTCCGTAAACTCAACCAGCAAAGTAGATTTTATTATTCAGGATCGAACTTATAATTCGGCAGAAATAAGAATTACAGACCCTATTACAATCTGCGAAGAATTTCTTAAATATTTTAATACTACTTACAATACTTCCATCTATGAAGATATGACTAGAACATTTCAATCACCTAGTGTATTAAACACTATATGCATACAATCTGAAGACATTCATGATGTCTGCAAGCAAACTACGTTTAGTCTCAAGCCAGACATAACAGGCATTCCACCCGCAATTTGCAGAATGGGTGGTGACGATTTCAAACTTCTTCTACTGAACTTATTTAACACTTCAATCGAATCTGGAATCTTTCCTTTAGAATGGAAACACTCTGTCGTTACACCCAGACATAAATCTGGCTCGAAGCACGCGGTATCAAATTATCGCCCAATTAACCACACAGCAATACTATCTAGATTACTTGAAAAAATAATAAAAAAAGCTATCTTAAATCACTTATCTCCAAGTTTCTTCTCTAAAGCTCAACATGGCTTCCTGAATAAAAGATCATGCATTACATGTCAGCTTGAATACCTCGACTATATTACTACTTCGATAGAGGAAGGTTCGGCAGTTGTAGTTGTCTTCCTAGACATAACTAAAGCATTTGATACTGTTCCTCATAAGATATTATTATCGAAACTTGAATCATATGGCATCGGTGGTAATCTTCTTTCCTGGTTAACTTCTTTTCTTACTGATCGCACTTACTCTGTTGAAGTTAATGGCCGTAGATCACGCAGCCTACCTATTCCCAGTGGGGTGATTCAAGGTAGCGTATTAGGCCCCTTACTATTTCTTATATATATAAATGACATACATAACGTCATTTCGCATAGCAAACTGTTCTTATTCGCTGATGACATGAAAGTTGTCATCACTTTCCCAGCTAATCAAGCGCAAACTTATATAGCTCGACTAAACAATGATTTAGCTGCACTTGCAGATTGGGCAAAAATTAATGGTCTAACGTTCTCAACAGCAAAATCTAATTTTATGCCTATAAGATGCACGATACAAAATAACTCAATCCTTCTAAACAATCACGCAATTCAAATGATTGACAGCACGCGTGATTTAGGATTTCGATATTCTTCATCACTCACTTTCAACGAACAGATACGCCACCTTATTACTAAAGCCAGACAAAGTATGAATACTATACACAGATCTATAATTCAACCTCATTGTAAACTAGAAATGTATAAATTATTCACCATTCCTATCTTTGACTATTGTAACATAATATATACTAATATAAATAAAACCGATAGCATAGTTTTAGAAAAGATACAACGTTCTTTCTCAAAATCAATAATCGGTTATACCACCAAACTATCCTATAAAGAAAGATGTATACAACTGAAACTCGATCCTCTATGGTTTCACAGACTTAAGCATAACCTCATCTTATTCTTTAAAATACTGTCAACGGATAATATGGAAATACGTTCGAATATTCATATACGGCATGATTCTAAATATAGCTTAAGAAACAGTGAAAAAACTATTAGGTTACCAAGGTTTCGTACTAAAGTAAGGAACAGCTTCTTCTTGACTAAATATGTTTAACTGTGGAATCTTCTTCCAAAATATATAAGACTCAGTTCCTCTTTAAATGAATTCAAATCACATCTAGCTTCATTTCTTACCGTTGATAAAATTTGCAATCTACTTAATTTAAATGTTTTACCTGATGATTTATATAATAATGGCATTCCTGGCTATTGATATTAAATAACCGTTCATATCGTTCGAAACAACATTCTCTCGCCTCTGAGTTTTTTTCCCACAGCAAAATTCTCAATCCGCACAAAAAATGAAACTGGCCCCCAGACCTCAAACTAGTGGAATGAACCACCTTCGCCTAGCGGACAAGAAAACGGCTCATGGTCAGGAAAGATCGATCTATTTACAATAATCAAAATGAAAAAGTCTGGAACATCAACAATAGAGATTCTTCGCGCCTCTTTGATGGACTTTATCCATTGATCATCAGTGTTGCCGGAAACATTCTAGACTTTTTTTGCAATAGCTGTGTTTTCGTAATATATCAGATCACGTACCGATTACCTGGAAATAACTTTAAATACCGTTACCTTTATACATATTGAACGTTAAATTCCGCTGAAACAAATGACCTTGAACAAATTGTTTTTGCAAATGTACACCCTATAATCTGATTGTACAAAGCTTTTGAAAATTATTGATCATGTTTAACATGCCTTGGATTTCCAAGAATAAATTTATTTATTTATTTATTTATTTATTTATTTATATCAACTGTCCGTCATATGGCTTGAAAGTTTTCTTAGTGGGCGCGCGGCGATATTTCGAATCAACGGGATACAGTCACAGGTTATTGAAGCCTCTAGTGGCGTACCGCAAGATTTAGACCTTGAGCCATTACTTTTCTTGGTTAACATCAACGACCTACCACAGACGCTCTCATGCAAGGTGATTCTCTTTTCTGATGATATTAAAATTCGGACGCGGATAAAATCACCTGCGGACTGTGTAAAGCTGCAACGTGATCTATATGCTCTCCATGAATGGTCGGTACGGAATAAATTGCCATTCAATTTTCAAAAATGCGAGGTGTTGCAAATTGGTTAGCCATTTCAGTACAAATATCACTCTGGGCAGACGATTTTGAGCTAGATCGAGTAGGAAATGGGATCTTGGATTCTGGGTATGCGGCAGCCTGTAGAACAGCCTACATTCTGAGGTCATCTGTATGCGTGCTTCCAAGCTTCTAGTTATGCTGCGACTGATTTTCAGAACCTTCTCGCCTGGAACGTTGCCCACCATTACGAAAGGCTACTCAATTCCAAACACGGATCATGCATCACAAGTTTGGACTCCGTGGTTGAAAAAGAATATACTATTGCTTGATAAAATATATCTTCGTGCAACCAAAATCGTAAGAGGTTTCCGGAAATAATAAATACCCCACATCATCCCTCAAAACAATAATTCGAATACCGTGAGTCACGACATACAAGCAGCCACTCAGCAACACTGCGAATTCCCCAATCCCGTATGAGCTGTCCCCAATATTTTATTGTGTACGTGTCTGTTTCCTTTGGAATGCCCTCCACGAAACTCTTGTCATCTCTCCCAGCGTCGAAAAGTTCATTCGAAATTTGTATAGTTCTTTGTTGCATACCGATTGAACGACACCTGCGTATCGACTCATAGTAACTATACAACTGGACCATACTTGACATTACACGTTTATTTTAAAACTTTACCCTGGACGAATATTTACTATGAGATGGTAATTGTGAAGCTATTTGCTTTTTGTGAACATAATTTCTTGAATCTTGAATGTTGTTTCACGAACATATAGCGATATTCTGACCTGGCCCATAGCAGTTCGTTTGTGAGATATCTCTACTGATACCATCGCACGAACATTCGTCGATTCTTGGATCTCCAACTTTGGTGGGCCCGATACCATTACCACTGACAGAGGGTCGCAATTCACAAGTGTTTTGTTCCGCGAACTAAGCCCCCTACTAGAATATGATCATTGGTTACCACCGCATACTATCCTGCAGCTAATGTACTAGTTGAACGTTTCCAACGTCAGTCGGAAGCTGCCCTCACCGCATGTTCAGGAACTGAATTGTCTGAATGCCTTCATAGAGAAAACAAATGGTCGCAATAAGCGCACCCTTATTCACTAAAATGTCCCAGAAGATGCCATTGGTTCAGATACAAAGTTAAATACAACCACGACATACAACAGTGGAAATTTATTAGTAATGCTATCCAAACCAGCAATGCAGAAATGCTGTCCGAATCCGGAAGTTACCGAATTACGAACGTAATGGTCCCTGACCCCTTGAACTGACACTTTTGAACATCACTATGGTGGACACCGTGCTTAAAAATTAGAAACAGTATGGAAACAAAGTTTTACGAGAGAACAAAGCTATCAGTAAACACCTGAAAACGGACCCTATCGTGGAAGTTGCCGAACCCATTGGTACTGAGCACAGTGAAGCCGGAAATGCTGCTCCAAAAAGCGATGTCGACCGACTCTATCGGAGTCGGTGATGTAATATACCCATTAACACGAGGCCCACCATCTTTGACACGTACTCAACTTACCTGCTCAAATACTCATCATCCAACACTTTTATAAAGATCTACCATCAAATGTTCATACACCAACGCACAATGCTTGATAAATAAGTCAACCGAGCTGATCGAGCTTCGTCTAAAATATTCACCACTCCTGATAGCCGTAACGGAAACTTGGTTTATTCATTCATGATTTATCCATTCCAAACATGTTACTTTTTCATCGTACTGGAATGGATCGTGGAGGAGGAGGTGTTACTATTTACTATGATCAACACCTCACGTTCAGAAAAATCACGGATAACGATTTGATACTGGAAGATACACTTTGGTGTTCACTCGAATTAGCAACAGGTGAAAACTGTGTTGTTGGTGTGATTTACTGACCACCGTCAGCATACAATGCTAGTTTAATTAAGAAAATTCAGCTGGTTGTTTCCAGATAACAAAACAACGTCCTGATCTTGGGTGACTTTAATCTCCAGAATTTACTGAAAAGCGAGATTTCACCAGTGATTTCTCTTCATCATCTATTCTACAAAATGTTCAACTTAATTCCTTTATTTAACTACATCTCAAGCAGCACTCGCTTCAGAAGCGCAAACACACCGTCGATACTTAAACTTGTTCTGACGAGCAAGGAAAATGTCATTGTGGATATCCGCTACGAAGTATCACTTGAAAACAGTGATTGTATGAATCCGCGTCGATGTCTAGAAAATTCCTCTTCCGGTGTAAGATGAACATTGAATTTATTTTATTGACAACTAACTGTTTAAATCTGCTGGTATTTTTGTATATTTTTACCATTTTTGTTTTACCGAACTACTTGAATTTATTCGTTCTTGAGCTTATATTTTGTATCTTTATTTGGCCGTTTGCGCGCTATTTGAAGTTGCGATCACTCGTGGTCATTGTTGCTGTTGAATATTGTTGTTTTTGGATTCAGTACGAAGCGGAATAATTGAGGTTTGCTATTTTCATTGTATAATTATTTTGCTTTAATAGTACCGTACTCATCTCACGTATTGTCTTGTCAATATTTTGGTGGGCTTGGACGCGTGACTCAACCGTTGGATAAACACATTGGTGTTTATATCGCGACTGAAATCCTTGACGTTGAACTCGATTTTAACCGGACCGTATTGGCGGTTACAGTGATCATGTAGTCATGTTTTCAAATATATATCTAAAGCGGAAAAAAGCTTGTGATGCTCCGAAATTGATAAGAAAAATCGATATGGTTGCACTATCAATAACTCTTCAAGAAGTCACCGACTGGGCACTGATATTCAACCATGCTGGTCATCGATACTCCAGAAAATCATGCAAAAAATAGAACTCCACCCAAAAGTATTTTCAAAAATCTGAAAAAGTGATTCAAATTCGTGATCCGTAGTCGAACAAGGAAATAGATAAAGGTGAGAAACTGTGCCGGGAGAAGCCACATACTGCAGTCAACACCTAAATCCGGGGAATCTTACCGTTTGTTGAGAGACAAAGTTAAAAAACTTGTCCAGGATGATAAAGAATGATAACAAATAAATCTGATGGATAAAATTGACCGAAATCCGAAGCTCCTCTTCCAGATCGTGAACAGGAAGGCCAGGGTAAAGCCATGCGTTTCTGCTTTACTTAATACGACTTTACCTACATCCACTGCTATCGAAACCGCTAACAGACTCGCTCAATTTTAATCGGGAGTGTTCTGCCCTAAAGATATACATGCATTCAGATAGCAGATTAACACAATACACGAAATTGCTGTGTAACCTGAGAGTGTCCTTGTTAAGCTACTCGGGTTAAATTGAAAAAATCCCCGGTTGTTGATGAAATAACACCCTTCATCCTAAAACAATGCGCCCATTCTCTATTTTCACCACTTTTTGACCTTTTTAACCTGTCACTGAGTTGCAAGAAGATTGCTACTGACTCCGATATACAAAGGAGGTAACCGATCCAATGTGTCTAACTACGGACCAGTCAAGTTGTATCTGACGAACTTATCAAGCATTGTAACAAAATAAGCTTCTTTTCATCTCACAACACGGATTTAGGAAAAGACACTCCTATCTCGCCAATCTTCCCGTAAATCTTGATAATTGGACTCGCGCCATGGATGATGGATATCCTATCCCTGCTCGTTACTTGGATATGTCTCAAGCTTTTGACCGCATACTGTTACAAAATTCGGAACAGCTCGGGTTGTGCGCAAATTATTGGCCTGGATAAAGGATTACTTGAATGTTGGAGTTATCAGGGTAAGAGTTGATGGGGCACTATCCAGATCAGTGGAAGTTACAAGTGGCTTAACTCAAGACTCAGTCTTGGGGCCAATATACTTCATGGTGTACGCGAACTATATACATCAAATCGTACGCAGTAAAATCATTTTATTTGCGAGTGACATTGAAGTCTGAACTAGCGTACACTCCATAAAAGATTGCCGAATTCTACAAAATATCTCGAAGCACTTCATACGTGGTCCTTGCAAAATTGCCTCCCATTCAACTTCCAAAAATATAAAATGTTACACGTCAGTAAATTATTCGAATTCACATACTCACTGGCATCTTAGCAACTTTCATGGGCTACGGAAGAGAAATACCTGGGTGTTTGGATTAGTAGTAACTTGAAGTTTTCAAACCAGTGTTTTGTTGCATACAAAAATTCGTGACATACCTTAGCAGTGCTCAGAATGATCTTCAGTAGTTTCGCAAAGCAGATACTCTCACGGATAATTAACACCTACATCAGACCAACAATCGAGTACGCTGTTCGAGCATGGTCCTCATGGTTACAGAAGAACATGACCGTGCTGCAACGGGTATACCACCGCGCTACAAATCTGGTGACATCGCTATATAACAGGCCATATGAGGATACGATTGAAACTCTAAACCTATTTGACTTTTCGTTCCGTCGTGTCAGGGGTGACTTGATCCCGCTGTTCAACATACTGCATACAGTGGTTCACTCACTTGAACACCTGTTCCAAGAATCACGTGTTAGCAGATCGCAGGGCTACACGTTAATTATTACACACTCCAGATCAAATTGTCGAAGGTTTTTATTTGCTGTCCGAGTTTTTTTTATAAAAAACTCTCTCCTACACATATCATTTGCGCATCAAGCCTGAACATGTTTAAGGCTGAACTTGACAAGTATATGTTGACCAAATCCAACCTCGCACCTAAATACACGTGCTGACTTTCCATATTATTAAGACATTTGTGTTGTTTTTACGCATTCCCTATATTTTTAATATGTGGTTACTGTAAAGTAATTTCTTTTTGGACCAATAAAACTTTGAATTACTTTGAATTACTCTGAAGTACTATTGTAATTATCGGTATTTGAAACACGGTTAAAGAAGATATTGGTTGTTGTCCTTCAGAGTTGGTATTTGGCACCACATTGAGACTGCTTTGTGAGATGGTACTTGAGACACGCACTACCTGCAAAGTAGAACCAGCATCCTACTGCTCGAGACTCAAGCAGCACTTTCACTTAATCAAGCCCGTTTCAACATGTGTTGCTGACCCTCAATCATTTATCCACAATGACTTCAAGAGTTGTCCCTACGTCTTTGTTCGAGTCGATGCTGTTTGAAACCTCTTACAAATTCCGTGCGAAGGACCATTCAAAGTAATGGAACGCGAAGAGAAATATTTCGTTCTGCTACGACCGCCTGAAACCTGCTTACGTCGAACAAAAGTCATTACAAGATGCTACACCTTTGATTCCACACAAACAACCTATGATGAAAAGTGATCATCTCTCAAATCACCCGTCACCTGTAATATGTAACCGTTCACCATGTTCAATATGGACCGGCCGTAGAATGAGGTTCCTCGCAAGACTGGTTGAAGACATACCATAAACGGTGTGTCCAGCGTTCAACCGTCGACTCACGCTCCGGAGGGGTTCTGTAGTGATATGTAAATCCACTTTCCTTTCAAATGTATTTCTATTTCCATCGATCCTTGTTTTGAGCAACGGTTATTACACAATATGCATTTTTCCGCGCTCGTTCTTCATCTGCTTTCTTCGCTGGAGCTGTATTGTTCCAAGTTTCTGAATCACGACGGTTAACGGCAAAACTGAAGTGTCGCCGCATTTTTCAGCTTCGCCAATTATCATTGCCTATCAACGCGACGCACCGCACTTCAGAGTAAGAATATTATTGTTTGTGGATAATTTCACTGGACATTAAATTTTCACTCGCTGTGAGTTTGTACCCTTGTCCGCTTTTACTGTAACATTTTTCTGTTATATTTCACGCTTATCCACTACAACAATTCCAAAACAATCAGACGATAGACTTGTCCTAAACCCGAACACGTGAGCGGTGTGAACAATATATTCAAATTGTGTGCTTATTTACATATATCATTATGACAAAAAATGACAAAATATGTAGGATTAATCTAATAAAATATACAATGACGAAAACACCATAAACTCACTCCCAGCAGAAATAATTTCGGCAGCTTCAGTAAATGTGTTCAAACATGGGCTAGATTAACAGTGTCAGGTGCTTTTTCCGGAGCATTACACCTAACATTAAATCGAACCCTATTTTTGCAAAAACAACCAAAATATTTTGAAAATCTTTTTAAACGCAAAAGCGTTTTTTTCCATTTATTTGTTTTAGTGAAAATTAACTGCTGTCCATCGTCTATTCATTAGATTGGACATGCAACATGCATTAACTCATCTTTCGGCGAGGCGACCTATCCCTTCTTCCATTCACAGGCACACACGCCTGAGATTCCTACGAATAAATCCTGGTAGTGGGGGGTTTCAAGCATACCTCCGAAAGAATCTGGGCACTCGCTTTGACTTGGTCAACTATCGTTCTGTGATAATGTTACTGATACTGATACTGAACTCGATCCAATGTGGCTCAGCTAATAACTGAAGCACCGTTAGTTTCTAGTGATCATATCACTTTAAGTGTTTTACGGAAGCACGACAATCGCTAAGCACCAGACCCATTCCTTCATCTTTACCGGAGCAGAGGTACGTTCAACTTGGTTGTATTTCCCACGCTCCTCTTAACAATCCATTTCCAAATCGCTGTTTTCTGATTTTGCTGTAAATTGGTAATCAATTTATCGCGTTATACACACATCATAACTAGAATTAACCTATTCTAGTACGTTCTTTTGAAGAAAAAAGCATTATATATCTATTGATATTCACATTTAAAAAATCAAACACTTTGCCTAAAGCGTCATATCCCTGCATTCCAATCGAATGTTATGAAAAAATAGTTAAAGGCATAGCTTGTGATGTGTGCCAGAGATGGGTTCATCCAAAATGCTCCGGCATTCTTGCCAAGAATTACTAAACTTATTGTTATAATAGTTTCACGGAATGGATATGTATGAACTGTAAGCGAAACGCCGAAGTAGTACGAAAGGAAACACCCTCATCAATAAGATCGAGTCCTATCCGAAGTTCCATCAGTAGGGATCCAAAACCACCACGAGGGGGTAAAACGAAACGCATAAAGAAAGCCGTTGCTAAGGATAAATGTCACGTAAATCCACAACATTCTAACTACGTCGCTTTAGAAAGGCAAATAAATGCCCTGGCTGAGCAAGTTAGTAAGCTTGCTGGAACTAAAAGAATGGCGGAAACGAAGCCAACTCGTACTCTGCTCATTCCACTAGGGAGAGCCGCTCGTTGTGCTATGTAGGTTCGCGTTAAAAGTTGTCGGTACGAACCTTCGAATGAGAAACGCATTGTGGTCGAAAAAATTCTCATTTGCATGCGTTCAGAACGTTATAGGACCACCTTGAGTAACTCACCTCCCAGTTTGCTCAGTGTGCAACTGGCAGATGAAAGGTGGAACAAAACAGGGATGAGCGAAGCCGCTGCAAAAACAGCCTGGTGAGACTACACAAACCAACCAAAAAGTCTCCACGGATTTCACGAAAGGCGCTCTATAGAAATTCTTCACCAGCGGACGCCAACTACCTCAGGTCCTGGCACAACACAGAGCGTCGAGACGCGTGAGGAATGAACTTAAACGGAGCGAAGACTAGGCATAGAAAGGTGGGTGGCTAAAATAAGGTCGAAGAAATGGAAATAGCAAATATGCGGTAACGTGCGAAAACTCTTCCAACTACTTATTCGATCGCGAGCCGGGCCTCGAAAAAAGGAGTGGTGAGATAATAAAGCGGAATTAGACGGTACACTCTTATCACTATTTAGAATCGCGCCTCTCAGTTGGGCCGAACGATTTGAAAACATTCAGCTGGTCGCTTCAACAGAAGCTTTCCCTCATTTGAAGCGTGTTGAATCCTTGTTCTGTTAGCGTAGATCCCCCTGATGATTTAGAAATTAAAGCATGTATCGAATCCATGAAACGATTTAAAGCTGCTGGCCCCGATGACATACCGCCTGTTTTCTTCAAAGAAGGTGGCCAAGTCCTAATCAGCACATTAGGAGATCTCCTCCGTGAAGTGTGGATGTCAGAATCCGTCCCTCCGAGTTGGGGCGAATCGGTTATCATACCTATATTTAAAAAAGGTGTGCGAAGCTCATGCTCTAATCACCGTGGGATAAGTCTCACTCTCATCATTACGAGATTATTAGCGTCCATATGCCTTCGAAGATTAACCTCGCATAGGGAATCAAGGATCCGAGAGCAGCAAGCTGGCTTCC
>JACCGJ010010417.1:0-30720 GCA_013407085.1 Atriophallophorus winterbourni
TGCATTATCGTCCATCAAGTTTTCATGGGTCCATTGGTTGTAGCCAATTAAAGGTGCTACTACACAAGCTCGGCGAATACCATCTGAACAACATCCTCATCCTGAGCTACGCATAATCGCCTCTATTGCTGAGAAAACATTGCACTGGCCTACGGATTTGAAATTGATCGGTTTTTGTGTGTCGATACACGCTGCGCCTTGATTTATCAAGTGGCCACGTTATAGAAACTATAATAAAATCGATAAGCGGGCATATTAAATGCCTCACTGTATACTAGCTAACCCGGATCCATCCAGGCAAAACCCAATGAGGAGCTTTATATTTTCCATTGACGAAACATGCGTTGCATCTTGAACATATCGTGCATAGACAGATTAACCAATGCATACTTGATCGGTAAAGCTGGCTTACAAAGCCGCTCACTCTAGTACGACTTCGTCGCATACACTAATATGGTCATGTGTAGAAAATGAAATATGTTTGTATCCCAAAAGTTGTACTCTATGGGAAGTTGCAAGCAGACAAAAGCTACGGTACCAGTGCGTTTTAAAAGAGAAAAAAAGATTTAGAAAGAGACCCTGTGATTTGGGAGGGAATTCATCTTGAATCTAAATGTGAAGTGTCAACTTCAAGCTTAAGAGGAGCGATTGATACTGTCGGGTGCTTAGCGAAAATCATCCTGACACATTTCAAACTCCACCAATCAGTTGAGTATTGCTCATCACTGCGAACGTCATGGGGAATCAGGCTGTATAGTATCGTGTAACGGTACGGGGTAAGATGTAAACCCCGGTTCGACTCAACCGTTTGAGGAAAGTTTGAGATATATGTACAATCAGTAATGTATTTTGATACTCAAGGTCGATTTTAATGTTGCGTATCATAAAGACTGCATCAAATTCTTTTTATCTCCTAGTTTGTATTCATTATTTAAAAGAAATAATCACGACAATGATAATTTAAAAAAGACCGTTGTATCATGGATTCCTTATCCAGTCTGCTCGAAGACACGCATTTTTGATAAATTGATTGTAATCTAGTATGAACTTTAAGAAATAAATCAACATCCGAGTGAAAATGACTTTTGACATGCATACCTTTCATCCATTCCATAATTTGCGGGTTGAAGAACGGTGTGAGACGCACAAGTCGTATGAGGTCGATCAGCGGTGTGCTTCCTGCTTGCGGGAATTGCTTTCCATATTTCGGCACATTCTTCTGTTTTCTATCTGTTCCGGGTTTTCGTAAGAATTCTGCGAGGCGACTAGGGCTGTGGTCATGAAGCGCAAGGTCGCAGATTTCCAGCGTACTCATGACACGTTGTGAAGCTTGCTTATCCTCGAATGAAAGTAACGCACCACGCATCGACTCTATATACAATTGTTTTGTAGCCTCGATCGCCGGAGCTAATCTGCAGTAAAGTTAAAATGCGAAAATCGAGATTGTTTTGTTCACACCTGTTATATCTCTAATGCCCTCAAGAGTGTACCACGTATCTACTGTTACACAAGTCTCACTGAAACTACTCTTGATGTCTCCATCTGATGAGCGCAAACAGCCAGAATCCGGTTGTAAAGTGTAATTCAGAGGACTACAAGACAATGGTCATATAAATCGTTTTGAGTGATTGTGCTTTACCTGGAACGCCCTACCCTGTAATGTTGCACATTCACCCAACTTGGATATATTCAAATCGAATTTGGACAATTTCACGTTGACCAATCCAAACTTTGAGCCTACGTATTTTACACCATAAAAGCTTTGAACTTTGAAACCAGTTTCTATCCTATGGATTTTTTACCTGATTCCGGAACTGCTCAGTAGGCGAAAAAATCCCGTTTTTATTACCTATTTTATTCGTAATTCTCATATTATTCTGTGGTTTTTTGTTAAGCTATATGCTTTTTAGACCATTAAAATTGAATTGAATTGAATTGAATCACTCTCTGAACCTGTATTTGAAAGTTGACTTCCAATTATAAATTTATTCAATTGATATAATTGATAGTGTGAAATTAATTAATTAATATGAAATATAATTAAAATCCCCATATTTGTTAACTTGAATAAAGCGAAAAATGCCTTTTTGGTATTTCTCATTAGGCACTACAATACATCAACCATTATACAAAAATCAATTTTACTTGTTGCTACATGAAATTGTTCGGTAGATATTGATGTTGGACAAGGCCATGGAGGATCCAATGTAGTTTATTACTTATAAATCATAATATACATACTTTGCCGAAGATATAATGATACTCTTGATACAAATTATTATTATTTGCATGATTTTTCAGCACACACACCAAGCATGTTTCCGTAGTGTTTGCACAGGTCTGCTAAAAGAGAATAAGAAAAAGAATTTTATTTGTTCAAACAAATTTTCAGCAAATAACATCCACACAACTGTCTAGATTACAATGAACGAAACAGCAGATAAACTTGTAGTTTTATGAAAAACTTTGGATTGCAAGTAAAATTCTCAAATCCGAAACAGCTTCAGTTTCTTCTGCAAGTCGGACCCGTATGCTTTGAAATAACTTATAGTTTTCAGGCAGCCATCATTCTATCTTATGGGATTAATTGATTATTAATACTTTCCCGTTTTACATATTCTACTTTACATACACATTTAAATATTCTCCAACTATATGATAGATTAGCCAAAATCATTGAGTAATGTTCCAACTGTTGCAAATATTTGCATTCAAATCATGCGCGCTGACCTTTGCAGAACACACGTGTGTAAGTGCGACAAATCACTTGTCCACCCGATGCGTTCCGCTCCGGTTTTGGTCGCATCGTTCATCGCGGGGTTTTCACGTGTGATTGTCGCGAAATGCTTTTCCAGAAATTGTGCCAGCCATGTCGCGTGAAATGGCCAATGCTGTAACAAGCAAAGCCACGTGACCAGTGAACTGGGTGCCATTGGTTCAGCGATGAAATGATGGAATGACCCGTGAGGTTCTGCCGAAAGTTTTTCAAGCTGCAGCAAACGTCCTGAGAAGATGAGTGAGAATCAATATCCCGAATGTGCTTGACAAAACAATTAGCTTCACAACGGTTGCAGTATATAAAATATAGATGCGAAAATATACCTATTCAAAATAATCTGAAATAATCTTCATCAATAGGATAAAGCCAAAAAAATGTTATGTTATTATGCGTGGGTAAAATCGAAATTAGTTTGTAGGCTTCACGTTTTCATTTCTTCTCTGTGCGTATCTGCTTTCTATGGAATACACTACCGCATGATGTTGTGAATGCAACAATATTTGATGTTTTTTAAAGCAAAACTAAATGCATATATCAAACATTATCCCATAATCGGCCTTGTGTATTGAATCAACATGAACCCAGACAAACATGCAACAATGTGTTTTTGATTACATTTTCTTTTTTTGTAATAGTTGTCATCCAATGGTACATGTAAAGCAATTGCTTTTTTCACCATAAAATCTTGATTCTTGATTCTTAAATATACCTAAATTTAGCCCCCCTCATCTAACGCTTGCGTCCAACAGTTTAGATCGTGAACAAGTTAGTAAAGTACGAATATAGTTTCTAAATTCACGTTGAGAGAGCATTTTATGGCTCTCGAGGAGACTGCTTTCACTTTCGCGTTCCAATACTTTATAAACATCTAAAAAGTGTCCCAGAGCGGTAACTGGCTGGATCCGAACGATTGCCACTTTTGTGTATTGGTGGTTTTCTGGTACGATTCCGGTATTTGGTGAGTGATTAAATAAATCACAGGACATAACACAAACATGCAGCTCACATGAACTCATAATAGCAGGTGTTATTTGGTCTTCCAGTGGAGATTTGTGTACGTTTATCCTGCGTAAATGCTTTCGCGAACGTCGGATTCACACTTAGGCTTCCGATCTATATTGACCCTGGCTATTTTGGTTTTCACTGACTTATACTTTGGACAAAAGACTTTTCCATAAAATGTTTCCAAAGGATCAGCTGTAGCCCAGGCAACATCTGTCAATCCATCTGCTGTCGGAATACAAAACTCCTGGTTTAACCTTAGTCGCGTTGGTTGCCATCATGTAAATTAATGTTGGGTGTCTTTCTATTTGTTTTACAAGCTTCCAAAGACGACAATGCTTATCTTCGAAGCTTAATGACGTCATATTTTGTTCGGATTTTGCAAAACTTTACCCGTGATACGTTTGGTTGATTGTTGAATGGGGCCGCAAAGTTTGAAACAAACATTCCTTTTGAGATATATCGGATTAATTTTCTTCTATTTTCATGCCGATGTATGTTAAAAAATGAAACAATCAGAATCTGGGTTAATAAGCTGCGATGGGCAAATTTAAACAACAGCAAATATAGGCTGTTGTTCAGAACGGAACATGGTGGAAATGGTAGAACTATTTTTTAAATTAACATGATGTTGTTTGAGGCCATTGTCGGCCGATGGCGACAATGGATTTACATCGCACACATATGTTTATTTCAAACTTTACACTGTCTAAAATGACTTTACAGTGTGTAGTTCCAATCATTCCGACAGAGTTCACAGAGCGAAGTAGTTCATAGTCTACCGGTGGTGTTTGCATGCTTTCGGTGTGACCCCTTATCCAGCAGCTGAAAACTGTGCCTTTGTTTGAAGACACTATACCTTCAACGTGAACGGTCAAGAGAAAGTTCACTTAAAATTGTTCAATTACAAACATTGGGTAAAAATGATGTGTAAGTTCGTGTGATCCAGTCAATTGGCCCATTTTGAATCTCTCAAACCAGTTGCGCTGATTTATTTTCGAAGAAACCTTGACAATGTGTTCAACATTTTGTGCTGCAAGCTTGAAATCAAAATCAGATGAAGGAGAAGGAGAAGTTAAAAACACCATCCTCTAATCGGATGCGAATGTTTAAGAAATATGAAGATGCAATATGATTCCATAGTGTGAATCTAGATAGGGAAAAATCAATCAAACTCTATCCCATCATTGGATATTATTTGATTTCTAGCATTCGTAATATCCGTTTTTATGACTGACCTTGAACAATTTTAGCAGCAAGCGGGAATTTCAAAATTGAGGTCACGCAATGACTTGGATTGTGTTGGTTGTGAGGCTGAATTATCAGCGGAATTCACGATAGTCGTATTCACAGCTTAGATCCCCCGGACTCATAAAATAGATTACAATTTTCATAGCTCGCTCGAAGAACCTTAGCTCGAGAACCGTTATTTAAACTGTTGTGGACCAATATACACTTCACACAAAATTGAAGTCCATACTACCGTGTGTATAAAGTTTGTCTTCCGTATTATGTTTGAAAATTTAGGATATTTCGTCAATTACAAATTTAGCCAAATGTAGGATTATATCTTTCCAACAGAATTATTGGCACACACCTCGCAGAATTTCGGACTTGACTACAACAGGATTATCACGTATTTAACTTTGAACCAAGAGGTGTTTGCTTACATAATACACATCATTACTAGTCGTTGAGTAGCACTTGTGAAATTTTATGTTGGAAAATGCTATCGCATGTCTAGAAATACGCATACGTTTTCACAGTGAGTGTCTCTGCTGAAGATATGAGCACGCTATATTCGAGTCATTTTGGTATTCGTCTATTTGTGGATCCTCGACATTCATTTTACACCCAGTCTACATCCAATTCATTTAGGGGGTAATTTAATAAACCCGCCAGAGCAACGTATATAATATGATCACCGCATTAGTTAAAACAGACAATTAATCGGCGGTTAGATATCCTCAATTTTTTTCCTTGAATAGAATGAACAACACATTAGGGTCAAATAAATTGCTAAATCAATACGTCGTAGAGTCGTACAACTTTTACACCTATACAGAGAATTCGGTTTTTTATTGTGATACCAAATCGCATCTGTTATTATTTTATATAAACTGGTACAACACCAATGAACGTTCTGGATTGAATTTGGATTAGCTCAAGTGAACTAGGAAGTAACCCATTAATACCTCTAATTTGTTACTAAGGCTAATATAGTCAACGTTTACTCGTTATTCAACAAATTTTACAATCAGCACTGTTTTCAGTGAAAACGTTCTTATTTTCAATCTCAAATAAACCTGAAGGTCATTTAGGGAAGTATGCATCATGTGACTGTGATCGATTTTCAATTTGAATGATTAACAGTGTAGGGAATTGAGAAACGAAAAACAATGGCCTTCGATTTTTGACCGTTGAGTCAAGGCTGAATTTTAATGTGCGTATTAGGAATAAACTATAATATTGTTGGTGTACAAGACCACATGTGAAAATCAAAACCAACTTGTGATGCACTGCAATTTCTATCGCGTGTTTTATTGTCATTTAAAACAAACTCATTTTCAATACTCAAATAATGAGGTTCACCGATATTGCGTCACGTGGACTCAGGCAACATTTTGATACCAAAACGTGCCAGAATGAAGCGAAACGCACAAAAGGATATACACCGAATTAACTCACCCAAAAATTCAAATCTAGCTGTTAAATGTCGAAGACAATGTTTGTTTAAATCAGCCAATTCATGATCATCGAGGAAGAGGTTATGAAGACCGCGGATAGGATTTTTAGGATTCTGAAATAGAGCGTTTTGAAGTGAACAGATCTGGGCGATTTACATGAGGTACGTCTTTTTATATTGAATTCACTGTGGAAGGTAAAAAATAACTGTTGATGCACAGAAAAGTATCTCACATACATACATAACATTCTAAGTTGATCATTCATAAGTGTAAGACGAATGTATAATAAATCAATCGTCCAAGCTTCTTTTAATATGGAAAGAAACAAACAATTTAGCAAAACAAACAATAAAATTAACACCATCAGAATTTCGAATCGCGCATATACGTGACAATATCAGTTGATTGTTTCCGTACATAATCTAATTGACCTTTGCATTTCCTGTAGCGCTATGCGTCTTGATAGATCAAACTAGAATTTAAGAAATACAACGGACACAATTGAAGCAAAATATTAATCAAATTATTTTAAAGCTGCAAATTATTCGAATTCCTATTCAATAAATGATCATGATATATTGCTAAAATCCCACCTGTGATTTCGGAGGCAATCCGTGACGTGGCATGCCATGCACCTCTGAAGTAATTACTTCTCGGCAAGGCGGACAATCTTCTAGGTAAATGGGAAGGTGGCACAAATGATGAATTGACCACCACGTCCGAAAGCTGTTCCATGGAAGCAAGTATCTACTGGTCCTCTTCTCAAGGAAACCCAAATCCTTTTGTACATCCGCTAAAGAGCCGGGTAGGAACGAAGGGGCGTTTTTGCAATAAGGAACCGGGGTGCTTAGAATCACAATAATATTCGGGTGCGGTTGGTTCAGACTCGCATCGATTCCGTTGGTGAATTTTTTATATTTGCTGGTCTTTGATTTTGTTACACGGGGATTTAAATCTTCGACTTGATGCAACAAAAAGCGGTCTATCAAGCGAACGAAACTAACGAATGTGACAAGATGATCGTATGGTGCTTTGTTCGATGATAACCCGCTGTGGGTGATACATAAAATAATCCGCGTTTGACGGTCCCGCATACGGAAATCAAGTATAGATAATACTTTGAATGCCTCACGCAACGATTTACGCAGAATCTTCTTAATCTTAGTAAAACTTGGTTCGTAGTCAGTTCTTGTGTTCCTCGTGTTCCTCACAACAGTTTTCACCTTTTTGTGAATAAGCAACTCTTCGGATTCAAACGGTTTCTTGTTAGCTTTCATTTGCTCTGGTGCTTCTTCTGAATCGTTGCTTATTCCGGACGAGCTATTCCATTTTTCGCTGTCGCTATCGATTGGACTACTAATTTGTGATTCAATGTCAACATCGTTAGGCGCAATACCGTGAGGATCGGTCTCTGCCGCTGTTGGTGTAACGCCAGTTTCTGATGCTGCACCCATGGAGGAGTTGCGCGGTAGAGTTGGGACTCTTAAATCGGTTTGATGAGCTGTGTAAGTAATTAAATGGATTCATTCGAAGCAATATCGAATAGTACTTATCGAAAAATGTCAGAGGAAATTCAATGTTGCATGCTGTATTTACTAATGAACAGAATTGTCCTTATTTTTTATATACATATATATAGTAAGTTTCAATGCCATCGTTCAGACTGAGATTCTATACCAAAAAAGATACTTGCAGAACGCGCGGGATCGATTGGAGCAGCCCATAATAATTCATGGATGGCGTAAAATCACTAAAAAGCTAAATCGAACATCTGAATAAGAGTTAATCTACTGCAATTGAGCACGATCAGATTCGTTCAATACGATTACGCATAAGCATACAGTTTATTGACCACACTGGTAAAGTTTAAATATGTTCATTTCATGTAGTCATTTTGAAACCACGCAACGAGATTTATCGATAATTACCACGTCTTATCGAAACCACGGATGCTGTCATCATCCGCACGTGGCGGACACGGCGTGACCACACAGAAATCGATAAACTGACACGTGACATAACCCGATCGAACAGATACGCAGTGTGACCGAAAAAAGTAAGTGCATGTAATTGATCGGGCCGGACGAAAAATATATTCACCTGATTCAACCATAGATAATTGGAATAAAGTCATTTTCTTCCTAAAAAATGCTACACATGTACCGAGAGATTTTTCCTGCTTGAGATACAAGCACTAGCATTGTCCGAGCGCCAGTCACAAAACAGAAAAGCATTCAACATATTCCGATATTCTAAAATGCTATTGTCAAGCGTTTAGGGTTTTTTACGAGCCGATTGAAAAATTATCATTTTACCAGGAATTTTGTAACAGTAGGACTGAAGTGTTTGGATAAAAATATGTATTTCCGGCTAGAATATTAGGACTCAATGCTACTACGAAATGAGGCTGTGTTACGACATTCTGGTGCACAAATTTGGGGCTCAACTGGATTCGGGTACAAAGAACTGAGTTCTTTATTGATTTCATATTTAATTAATTTTGGCAAATACAAAGTGAAATTAGTTACGTTTAATTGAAGCGAAGATCATTTTCTAGTCTTCGGTGAAGGCCAAGTACCATAAATAATATAAGCATGCAGTGCTTAATTAATACGTATGTGAGTCCTGTTATTAAATATTTCATTCAAGCCTGGGCACCATGGCTGAGGAAGGATATCGAACTACTTAACAGGATTTATCATGGTGCGACAAAGTTGGTCTCCCGATACAGAAATTTGCCTTTCAAAGAGCGAATGTTAAAACTGAACCTACACGATTTCACCCAACGACAGATACGCAGTGACCTGCTGTTGGCATTCAAAATCTTGCATTCTGTAAACCATTCCTTAAACACTTGCTAAAGCCCAATGACATTACTCGAACACGAACACATTCAAAGGCTTTAAGCATTCCGCATTCTCGATTGGATATTCGACGTAATTTTTTCTTGATAAGAACTTGTTTCACTTGGACTATTTTGCCTGAAGAAATCACAAGCTCGTAATCTGTTGCGGTTTTCACTTCGTTTATGACGAGTCATGCAGTACGTCCCTATTAATTTTTGAGAGATTTTATATTTTTACGCAATATACCTCGTCATCCTATGGTTATTGTTAAGCTTACTAATTTTTCTACCATATGACTTTCTGCGTTCTGAGTAGTGCGGAAATTCGGGCCTGAATTGCGAAAAATTTTTATGGTCACAGCCTAGATTATGATTTCACCCCCAGCAATAACATCATCATGTTGACGGAGACATTTTTGTTGACAACCTCCTGTCGACGTCACACATGAAATGCATATGCTAATGTTTAATCATTTGTATACCGCAATATAGAATGCGGAGCAAAATTCTTGCACATGAAATGGCTCACTAATTATCGGAAATGCACGCGATGGAGGCATCGGGAGCCAGTAAATTGTTATTGATGTAGAAAATCAATAACGATCCTTTGGTTAATTCCGTATCAACTACAATGCATCTTCGTGTTTGCGATTTTGTGCCCAACTTTCTGGTAATTTTAAAGCAATAAAGCATTCAGATAGAATTTTATCATTTAAAACAACAATATAATTTATCGTTCATCTTGGTATGACCACGAATCTCCACTAATGCACCGTGGAGATTCCGTGCGCTAATAATAATGAATTTACAAAAAAACTAATTGTGGAAGACGACACAGCATGTTGATGCAATACACTTAGTTAGTTCCGCCATACATTGGTATCCAATGTCCAGCTAAACCATGTATGAAGGCCATGCCACAAGTTTTTCCATGCTAAATGACCGCATATGACACAGAAATTAAGAGTCAACCAGTATCTAAATAGCCACGACCCTAATGCGTGGTTGGATACTCGGGTTAGGCGCATTTCGACCATGTTTATACGAAACGGTGACCTCCAACGTGCTTCGTCGGTGCGCCACCGTGAACTTCGGCCGATCTATCAGATTTGTAAAACAAACCATCTGCAGCCACTGACAGAGTTACCATAACAGTGCAAAATGATGAACAAATAATGACGTTCAAGCGTATTGTTTTGATGAATTGCAGAGATTATATATTTAGTGTCATGTAGGTTGAAAACACAAGGGAGAGCGTTGGTAAATGAAAGCGTGACAAACCATTTTTAGAACGACATCCATTTAAACATAATCCTGGGTCAATACGGAATCCAAATGAACAATTCGCTATTTGTTGCTCGAAATTTCTCCCCGCGCTCAGGATTCGCTTGCGCTGACTGGAACGTTGAAACGGTCGACCTTGTATGAGTTGAATGATCGGTGAGACCAGGGTTAAACAAACAATAAAACAGCCGAGGAAGCACAAGACTGCGAACGCAATCATGGAACCATACACGTGGTCAGAACTTTCGATATACACGAGCGAATTCGGCGAGTTTAGCATGAACAATGTCGATGAGATCAACCCCGAGATCAGAAAGACAGCGAGCCATATCCAAGTGGGAAGACAACAAAATCGTCGAAAGCACTGTGGACCCGTTTCTGCAATAAATAATCAGATTGCGCGTTTAGCATATAAATTGAGCAATACTGGCGCGGTTAGTTATCTTAAAAAAGCTTCTAATTAAAGGCATCATTCTGTTGTTATTCACTGAGATATACTGCCACCCGTTTCGTTTGCCGCTGCATCCGAAATTTTGAACCGTTGTTCTAATCGCCTGATAATTCAATTCCAAGCACACGTCATATAAAACACATGGGTAACTAAAAAGTGTTAGACAGGACTGTGATAAGACGTATCTTAATAAGTTATCGCCTAAATCGTATCATCAAACGATTTCTGCTTACTACATTGTAACACTAAGCACCCTTCAAGAAAGTTGGATTAAATAAACTGAAATTGAGCGCACTGATGAAGGGTGTCACTCAAGAGCTCACCGACGGTATGCGTACCAGTAGCCATCGGCTCCACGCAATATAAAGCGCCACCTAAAAGGCGTCGACAACTAACGCGAATCTACAAGAGCCCGGATTGCAAGAGAATCACAAGCAAATGTTCCCAGAGACTTAAACAATGAAAACTTTCAAGATTTATGGTCACAAAAAGCACATAGCTTCACAATTACCATATCATAGTAAATATTCGTTCAGGAAATAGGTATAAATTAAACATGTAATGTCAAGTATAGTCAAGTTGTGTAGTTACCATGAGTCAATACGCAGGTGTCGTCAAATCATTATGCAACAAATAAGTATCCAAATTTCGAATAAACGTTTCGATGCTGGGAGAGATGACAAGATTTTCGGGGAGGGAATTCCAAAGGAAACAGACACGTACACAATAAAAATTTCGCCGACAGCTGATACGGGAGTGGAATTTGCAGTGTCGCTGAGTGGCTGCGTGTATGTCGTAACTCACTGTATTCGAATAAATGGTTCAAGGGATGATGTGGGGTATTTAATATTTCGTATGTTAGTATCACATCGCTTCGAAGGCATCTTTGAAGGGGAGTGGGGAGTCTCAGTTTTTACAATCGTTCCTCGTACGTTAGTTTCCGGAAACCGCTAAACAGAGTGTGGTTGCCACAATGGTAATTTAAAAAATCAAGCAAAGTAGATATATCCTTTTAATCACGGAGTCCAAGCTTTGATGCATAGACCATGTGTGGTGTGGATTCCTAATGAACGCGATGAATGTTGGAAAGTTCGACACTGAGGTTTGCAGACGAAACCATTGTGGAATTTATCCGCTGAGTTGAGTGGTTTAGGGTGAACTTAATAAAGGTTTTTCCGATTGAATCTCGCAGTCTGGAACGCTAAAACACTGAACGGTTTGTCCGATAGACGTCCTGACTTTGCTACACCTATTTCCACACCTGATAATCCAAAGGGAATAAACATTAGCATTTTGAAATCAAATGGCTATTTGCAAAACAATCAGACAAGCACAATAACTACCAAACACGAGTTTGAACGTTATGGGAACAAGTATGCACTCACCAAAACTATCGCCACTTGCCCACTGCAGACGGACAGCAGCTTGGCCGTATTTTTGCTCGATAACAGACCACAGTTTGTCCACCAAAGATGCCGTGGCATCGATCGCACCGGAGTAGTCGGACAAATTGAGACTAATTGGTAACAGTCTGCAAGAGGAAAAAACATATATGCAAAGCCCAGTTATGGTTTATTTTTGGTGAAATAGAAATGATACATCAAATCAGTGACCCGTTCAACTTTGTTTCAAGCATACAAAAGATTCGGTTGCAAATTATTGAACTGTAAACATCAACAGCGGACTGTCAAAAGGTCCACTTATTGATTTAAACTCTTTATTTTATACACACGATCCATCAAATGTTTTCAAAGCTGTGGTGATATATGATATGATATGAAAGCACAAGGCTGATCTAGGCAAAGTACCACACAGTCAGACTGCACGTGGGCTAAGATACTGTCAAGTTGCCCCAGGCCTAGACAGATATGAGAAAGAAAATAGAAATGTTAGTGAGACTCCAGCTGTCGTGGTAGAGTGAATATACTCCGCTGAGAAACAATGTCGTTCGTGAAGATATTTTTGCGTGGCCTTTAAACCGGTCGTGCTTGAAACTAATTTTCCAAACATTTTCTTTTTTTTTTCTATCATCAAGTAACCTTTTTGTTGTTAAATTTTTTAAACATGTTTCTATATAAACCAAGGATATTATACACCCCACACGCTCTAAAAGCGATGCACATTTTTATATTTTGGAACATGAAATTTTCACTGCTACGGTTGGTGAAATTTCAAATAAATATTGAAAAAGCAATTGGAAGCAATTGGAAAAAATGTTGCAAGCTAAAATTACGTCGATTACCATCAGAACGCTTGATATTGCTGGTAGACGATTTTAAAGCTGTTCCGAATTTGAAAATATTTGACTGGCAATCCGACGTTTTCACGCGAAACTATAAATTTTTATTTTCTGTTCGTACAATGTATTCTCGAAATTTGTGCGGTTAAATTAATATTTGCTGAAAATTTGTTCAAACAAATAAAGCAATTTTCTTGGTCTTTTTCTATGTATGAAGTTACTTGAAATTGACACCCAATGAGGCACAAAGTACTTGCTGTTGACCACTCAATTGGATGCAAGGTACGAAGTGTCATCTTTAACCCTTTAACCGCATCGTGCCCCATATATGGTAGACCGGTGTCTGTCTCAACCTGCATCGTGCACCACATGTGGTACACACCCTTAAATCGTGGCCACATACGGCGCACGTTACACAAGATGAATACAGCGTTTGCTGTCCACATCGTGTACCACATTTGTCGCACGGATTATATAACACCAGAGGTTTCCACTCACGTTCACAGAGCGACAGACAACCTCGCTTCCTGCTGCCTCAAGGGTCACTGAAGAAATACGAGTTTGAACGATATGCAGGCACGGCATAGCGGCCAATCTCGGAGATGCGGTTAAAGGGTAAAGGTGGTCAATTGCAGATACTTCTCTCGGCAGGTAAACGTAGAGCACACCGACAGCATTGAGATGCCCCTGACTACGCGAATACTGTCTACGCTGTGAGCGCTGCAAGAGAAATTGCGCCTTCCGATTGAGAATTTATAGTCACGTGAAAAGCTGTGGAACATGAAATCGTCTTCAACTTTTGATGTAAATCCTTGGTTGACACTGGTCTTCGAAGGCCAACAAAAGTAAACATCAACACCAGACGATTTAGCCTGTTGGTACGTCGTTGTTCCAATAGAATTTTTGATGCAACTAAGTTGCGTGATGAGGCAATTATGTCAGTGATGAATACGTTCAGATAAACTTGCAGCTAATTATCTCCGGGTGTCAAATTTGCTTCGATAGTTTCACCCGGATTGAATAAATTATCTTCCCCTAACGACTTTCTTATTCAGCTTTACACGTAATGGGCACGAGAATATTCTAATTTATGAGGCAGAAATAATGACGATTCGTGATAAAGAACAGGAGATCCGAGTAATATTCAGTAGTTGTTTCGTTACACCAATTGGAAAAATACAGTTATCAACTTTTATCGACATCAGAGTAAAGCAAAACGATTCAAGGTCCTTGAAAATACGGAGGATGCATAAAGCGAATTATTGATCTGTTTTTCATTGAATGCTTAATTGTATTTCCGGGTGATAACAATTATTCACAAGCAAAACGATGTTTGCGTCATATTCTTCTTCTGGATCGAAAGCAGAAGAGATGAAATCCCGTTTATGCTTCTTCACTACATTAAACATGGGTGACTTCTGTTGAAAAGGCAAGCCCCGAGAGTCGAGTACCACACAATACATCACGCAGGGTCTCAAGTTCATCCGTCTCAACAAATGCTGATCCAACGCGGTCTTGAATAGCTGTTCTGATGGTAGAGACAGGAACTCATTCGGATGCGAGTTCAAACTAAGCTGGCACTACTGAGGTTAAGCCATCTAGGATTCTGCAACTTAAAGTCATGTCAACGAATCCTTGATTTATCTACTAATCTGAAGAACCGGCGAAGGATATGGCGTGTCAGGAGCAGATCAAACCTTTCCTTTCGAAGTTCTAAGGGGTAAAGTGTCAGCAATCTCCGAATCAACATCAATTATGTTCGATCGATTATAATATGGGTAATGTGCTTGCATAATTACATGGATTAATAAAAAATCACGACATTTTGTCGGTTCTCTCATGTGATCGAATAAAGCCATTTTTCTGTCTTTCTTTCTTTACCAACAAGTTTTGACATTTCGTTTAAGTCAAATAAGAACAGTACATTCTGATTCCATGTGCCCCAAATCAGCGGAGACGCGGCAAAGTATGGCAACTTGCTGCTAATTCAACGAAGTAGAAAAACTCCGAAGTATGCCCAAATTTTTGGCATAGTATGCGCAGCAAAGGAGACACTTTATCTAAGAACTTGATCAGCAATCATTAAAATGTCTGATATTACGTTAATCGTGAACTGAATTGAATTCGACGTCTTTCAAATCATGCTATTAAGACACACAATCACCCAATTATATTTTGATCAACGAGGCTTTGCTTGCGTGAGACATGCACTGTCCAAGATACAGAATTTTATACTACTGTGTTTAGAACTGATAGTGGTGATAAACGTATAACATAAAGCATGTGTGATATTACAGCCGGCTAGTCAGTATAGTTT
The DNA here is from genome assembly GCA_013407085.1 of Atriophallophorus winterbourni. Classification (NCBI taxonomy): domain Eukaryota; kingdom Metazoa; phylum Platyhelminthes; class Trematoda; order Plagiorchiida; family Microphallidae; genus Atriophallophorus; species Atriophallophorus winterbourni. The sequence goes on from JACCGJ010010417.1 coordinate 15,605, forward strand.
CGCATTAATCATGATTCCACTGCCTTCGTTTTTGAATGTGTAACAATAATCTACAGACAGAACAAATATAGCGCTTTAATAAAGGATGTTAACAATGCTTAGAGACAGGGAAATAAGTTAGTTGATATGAATTATTCCGAATATCGTATGTCGTGGTACGTATGCGTAAAATTAAATTAAAATGAAGTTCGAATGAACGACTAATGAGTTGTTGTTGGCCTCCTCCGGTCGATGTGGACCATGGATATACATCACAATCGCATGATTTTTTCATGTTCCACAGCTTTTCGAACGACTTATCAGTCCAATTCGGAATGAACAATCTCTTCCGCAGCACTCGCAAAGTTAGACAGAACTTGGTCGATCGGAGTCAGTTGCGCGCCGGCGGCGTGATCTGCGATCAGCGGCCAAGAGCTGTATCTGCTCCTCCACAGATTTCAGACGACATATTACACAACGATTCCAATGTGAGCGGTCAAGAGCAAGTTCTTTCCAACTCGCGGGGTCAATGCCAAGATCTTTCATATCTCTTTTGCAAACGTCTTTGTTCTGCAAGTGTGGTCTACCCAATGGTGAAGAGTAATGATACAACAAATCAAGAATCCAGGTTGCTCTTGTAACACCATATGCAACTGATCGATAAAATTTGTTAATTACTACCATGGCGCTATTAAACATGTAAAAATATTCGGAATATTTCAGGAGGTTCAGTCCCTATTCTAACCGGATTTAGCTTAGAGCCAACCTGACGCTGATTCAAACATGCACCTAAAGATTTCCCTGCTTGCGAAAGACTGATGATATTATTTTGTGGTCTATACGAATGCGAAAATATTGGCTCAATTCACCTACCTCACAGGTTCGGACGTGGATGCACGTGAAGGTGGTCGGTAAAAAATGATGTTCAAAAGTAAATTGCATCCGCGTGCGTACCGCGAAAGTGTTTCCACCAGGTGACATGAAGCCCCGTTTTTGTTGTTTCGTGATTTTATATACACGGAAACTGGAAAAGTGATAGTGAATTGAGTGAAACGATTAACCTAAGAAAGTCTCAAGAATGTGGGACCATGTTGGGTTGTTAGGTACGAAGAACAACAGGATCAAAGAAGTATTACCATTTATCTATCTATCTATCTATCTATCTATCTATCTATCTATCTATCTATCTATCTATCTATCTATCTATCTATCTATCTATTTATCTGTCTATCTATCTATCTATCTATCTATCTATCTATCTATCTATCTATCTATCTATCTATCTATCTATCTATCTATCTATCTATCTATCTATCTATCTATCTATCGATGATTCGCCAAATATATTTCCATTTAGCTATTTGCGCACCATGTTCGTGATGCAGAATACAACCAACCCTTACAGATTTATTGGTTTCTACTCAATCAGCCACGAGCACGCAATCACCAAAGACGCTGCACTTAATTCAACATTGCAAAATCCGGCCTTTGAACTGGTCTAATTGGATTATGTGCCATATTTTTTAAAATGTATAAAATTAATCAAGGCGAAATCCGCAAGTTAATGCGAACATACATTGTCAGAAAACAAATTCGGATCGAACAATCAGTGATTTTAAAGCACATAACAGGTTTGCTCCCTATTACTACAATTTACATAATTCGTTGAAAGTTTTCATATCACTTTTGCAAACATATGTAGACTCACCACAAACTATGAGATAGACGGCAACAGCTGTAACGGCAACAGCTAAGCCCAGCTGCCAACTTAACGTCAACCCCAGGACGTAAGCCACGATGATGAGAATTAACAGCGGCAGGATGCTTGCACACATCGGAAATCGTCCCTCTTTAACATGCAATCCCGGAGGAACGCGTGAACTCACAGTCGTCAGCTCTTCTAAAACGTTGAATGGCATATATCTATATAATTGCTTCAAAATAAGTAGGTTAATAGAAAGAGCCAAATGTCATGTTTTATTACAATGCCTACTTGAAGGTAGCGATTGTTGCGACCACATAAGGTTTAATAATTGAAACTTACCACTTAGTGCCTGTAAGTAAACCGTTTCGTCTAGCATTTTCCCCCGAGTAAACAGACCGACCAAAATAGGTCTAACAGTTTGCGGAAAATTGATCATGCTGGCGAGTGCTCTGATGCAATTGCGTTGGAACGAATGGATGAGGTGAGTGTTGCCGTTGTTGTCACTCCCATCTGTGTCCCAAGCTTTGTTCAAGCATGTACCGGGTACAAAAGTATGCTCTTTCATGATTTGGTTGTACATATCCATGCTATCTAAAAGATGATAATTTCACGCGGATTATGGTGGGAATACATGCCGAAAGAAAAATGATTGTAATCATGCGCGTATGAAACGCTTAGTAACTTTCTTCAAGCTGAACACAATTTTGTTCTTCACATTAATAATAATAAAGTTATTCGCACGGTAATTAACGGAGCATGGTCACATTGAGGTTTGCTGCAATCTATCCCCTGTCTAACATTTCAGAAGACGTTTTCGCGTTTCATAATTCAAGTATTTCGAGTTCCTTTCCACCTACGTATTATGCAACACAACATAGGAAATATTTAGCACTCATACAAGCCTAAAATTAAACCGCGTTCTAGCAGATGTTAATAGGAGTGTAAGCGATAATCATTGGGCATTTAATAAAAATGGTTAGCCATCCAAAGTTGAACCAATGTTTAACAGCCATGATATCGATTTCTCCGATAATACTTCTTCGCCTGGATTTCTTGAAGCTGTCGAATTTGTACGTAACCTTGATTTTAATACCTATAGCATTGATGAAAACGTTAAATGCAAGATGTTATTATTCGATATTGATAGAAGAAATCGGCTTCTACTGACCATGAATACAAATTATTAAAATCGGCAAAATTGTGTAAAACCGCATACTAAATCAAATATTGGAAAATGATTCGTATAGATTACCCAATAGGAAATATATGATAAAGAAGTATCATTCTTAATCCGTACGAAAGAACATTGAAATGGTAGAACTATTCGTTTGATACGAGATTGAACTTTGCTAAACTAGAGTGTGATGAAAATCGATGTTCTATTCCAAACAAACGGGAAACGGACACTCACCAATGCCCAGTAGATCGTCAATGGATGAACGCTGCGTTCCTTTACCACTCTGCAGTACAGATGGATGAAACGCAGTGCAACATTTCTCGGGCGACATTACAGGCGGTCCATCAAGTGTGTGGTCTCGCATTTCGATACCTCTCGGACGATGTGATCTCGATTGAGAATTGTGGGGACTGTGTTGGTGGGATGCAGATTTGTGCTCAGCTGGACAGCCTTGCGGTTTCAATTCGTTTCTAATCCCCTTTCTTAAAGTTTTTGCGTAGTTGTTATGAGCATCTTTTCTCAGCCGAGTGTGCTCACGATAGAAACCGCCTTCATGATGACCCGGCCTTTGAGTTGTGTCCGCACACTTATCATTAGTTGTACGTGGTGGCTGATGGTGCGTAGGAATTGTTCTCTCATCCGCATGGGATTTTTCTTTTGGCATTATCAAGGCTTCATGGAGCTTAGATAGTCGTTCTAGTGTCTGTATTGTGAATTTGCAGTTCCTGTCATATTCAACACAATAAATCGCGTAGAATATTACGACAATTGTCACAGTATCACGCTAGAATTTAAAATATTTCAGTTTACTGATATGGCACGAGACCCATTGCGATCCCTTGTCAAATATTTCAGCACGTTTGATGAAGATATTTAGGGAATTCTTTCTTGAAATAGAGCTGGATTCTTTCGTGATTTGACAATGATAAAACGATCAATCGGACAATGATTAATTTATCTCTTTTCGGTACCAGTTGTGCTTCTGCAATAATTCAGTAAGTAATTGGTATAATTGGTTTACTGTGTATACATGCTCAAAATATGATCACGTGATTGAACTAAGTTGACAGTGACAACCTTCCAAAAGGAGTAGAAATCGTTTCTCGAAAATATTCAAAATTTCAGATGGTGTATGACGCATAAACACAAGAGGAATAGAGATAACGCACAAAATACGCAGGAACATATACTCATCTTATAAATGGGATAAAATCAACAACATTTCAGATTAGATTAGAAGTTAAGGTTCATTTGTTGTGAAATAGTTCCACATAAATGTGTTGTTACGCTCACATCCCATACATTGCCAGTTCTACATAAAGTTTGGTGTCAATGATACATTGGGAATTAAACTTATTGAGTTGACCGATAACACCGCAAATGGTAAATTAAAATTGGAAATACTACTGTTTTTATATATGAGTTATTTTGATCGTGTGATATTTCGAACTCGTGCACTTTCGGATCTTACTAATCCTTGCTAAAAGGAAGTTTATGAATGCTCAAACATGCAGTGTGACTCTAAATAACTTTGAAATTGATGAATTGATAGCAGTCTAACATTCTGGAGACTCTAATGGTTGCACTAGACAAATCTGCAAATATTCCCGCGATTTCAAATAAGCACATACCCATTGCTCTCCTATTATCGGCATTTTTGCGGTTGTTAGAATGGCAAGAGATGGCGTTCTGCTACACACAAAAATGCTCATATTTTCAATGCAATTCGTCTTTTCTCTCTCGAAATTAGGCCTTGACTAATTTTGTTAATCAACATCTTATATCCCAAATCAAACTTCGCACTACATACTTGCTATTTTAAAACGACGTTAAAAAGAATTTTGAGCTTATAAATACATTTATCCAAAGTGGTTTACGTGCTAGTTCGATCTGTTACGTGGATCCAATCGATAATATTATTCCTGATTATAAATCTTATCTAGATCACTACGACTAGTTGTTAAGTGTCACTCATTATCTAATACACCAATATGACAATTTATTGCCACCCGGAACGCCTCTCAAACGATTAGTTCATACCATTTGATCTGTTAAACGAGGTTGTCAAAATCTGAGGACAAAGTTATCTCGTTGATAAATTTTGTTATCGTGGAAGTGTCAATTTCATTGGAGATGAGTGCTACTCACGAGCTTCCAGATGATCTGCAGAACATACTCCTCCGGCACAACACAAGTGCAGGAAGTGCCGAGATGACCGCCGAAGAAAATCGAGTTTCAAAAGGATTGCATAAGAAAAGCTTAAGCAATAAATTCCTTGAAAACATGATGAAATGGACAGCGTCAACTGCTATCGAACGCTATACAATTCTTCAAGGTTGGTAAAAGAATTCCGATGAAGTGAGAGCTTGAATCGATCAAAAATCAGTTCAAAGTTACAACCGATAGTGTCATTTTGAGGACTGATTTGGGGGATGTGATTTGCCCATGTAAGATGGATGTGTGGTGTTTTGTTATTCGTTATATACGTAATAAACGCAATTGGCTCTATAAAGGTTGATATCCAGAATTAATCTGGACGGTGTATTGAATTTCCTTCGAGACAATCCTGAAAATCTCGAAGAGCAAACTCATGCTTATTCATGCAATCTGAGCTGAATTTCGTCCCGAACGAAACAACTAATCCTCTAGAATAATTAACGATTTATTGCCAGTTGAAAATTCCAGTTAAATTTTAAGAATTGGAATTCTAGAAATGTTTCGAAAACAACCGAGGCTCTTACCAAACCATTTCCGATATAAACTTTTGTATGGTGAATCACATATTTTCTTTATAATTAAGACAGTAAAACTGAGCGAGTAACTTTTACTTCGTTTTTAAGGTACGACATGCTAAGGTGATCACATGATCATGATAATTAAAGAAGAGAAACGGAATAAGAGTTTAGTGTAATTGTAAGCTTGTATTTCACAAGCGTTGCTCCAGGATGAGCTGGAATCACAAAGTGCTCCTTTGGTATGCACACAATAACGAGTGAAGAACCGACATGCATGCTCATAACATTAAATCTACTCATTAAATAGGGCCCTTGTTTAACCGCTGTCTTCGAAGAGGTAGTGCGATACTCCAGCTTTAAGCAGGAAGAGCGTATTCTACATTAACAGCACATAGACACCAGAAAACTGGTCTACAAGAGCTTGTCATTGCTCAAGATACGAGAGTGGTTGTTACTTTTGGAACAGACTGCATAATCACGCAGTATTTTGGACAATGAACTCATAGCATGACTGATTCGTTCGTCTATGGTAGACTTCTCCAAGGATTCTGACGGTACATTATCATCTTAGATCATTACGAATTAACACAGTCACTCAAAAGCGCAAGAGTTACAAGACCACAAAAACCGCGCATAAAAGGGTGAGCTACTGTTTCGTAATCACGGATTGGCCTCATAATTTTTGGAAATTTCTCATTTCACTGGTCAAATAACGTGAACAGATTTTTGGCATGATGTGGATGAAATAATTCAGCGATTAAGTCTCGAGGGATTAGTTATAAGGCATGATCATTTTCATGTTGTTCGACTTCTTCGTTTTAAAACGAACTCCGAATCATATGCACGCAATCGCATTTTTCGCCTGAAAATTAAGTTTACAATATTTCACTGGTAAACGATCTGTCTGTGCGTGACTTTGGTGTTTGACAACTAGCAGATCTTTGATAGATAAATCTGAAAAAATTGCTAAATCCGAAAGTGAACTGACGGAGATTTCGTAAATATCAACTCGATTTTGATGTTCTACTAAATCAATATGTGTTTCAACTAAAATGATTTTTCGGGTTTAACCTATAGTTTCTAGTATTTGGTTACGATTAAATTTTTGTTCATATATCACCCGTCGTTCCTTAATCACCTAATCCTAAAATGTACATATTCGAACAGTTTACGGCAATTATTGTATTGGAATTCTGGTTTTCTATCTGGTTGAATATACAGTTGTCCATCAGAATACTATTGAAAGAAAATAAAATACTTTAATTAATTAATTTTAGTGTTCCAATTAATTTAACCGACCCTACTTCCAAAAACTACATTTCACACTATTTGGATGAAGTTCTAGGTAAGAATTCAAATTGGCGATCGGGTTTTTCGATGCAAAAACAACATTCCGCGGGTGTACCAGATATTGCGCGAAACAATGGACAAATAAGTAAACCAATTTTTAGATTCTCATACAGCTGTCAAGGTTTTCTTCCCGCGTGGGAGATAAGAGAGTCTTTAAGCTGTAGGGACTCAGATTAATATGCCGTATTCAGGGAAGCTTCGATTAATTAGTATATCTGAAGAGTCGCAGCAAAAGCTTAGATAGTTTTAATAACTATATTTGTAAGCTTGAAGTATTGTTTGGGAAGACGTAAAAAAATATAGGTGGTGCTTAGTGGAAATGTGGCGCAACCCGATAAAACTATAAAGCTAACCACGTAAGACGGAAATGAAGGCGAATGTACAGAATGACTGTCAGATTACATTCAAGAGGGGCTCAAAAAGATATTTTCAATAACACCTTCGATCTAGAAAATTTTAATGGTTTTAAATTATCCACCTTACTGGATTTGTCTTTATAGACTGGATATTCTGACGCTTTTCTGACTCAAGTTTTAAATTATATAATTAACCCAGATAAGTGAGCTCCGTGTTGATATATTGGCTGTTTCATTACACATGACGTTGTAATTAAAAAGACGAGATGAATGTCCTATGCCATTGTTTGATACTCAATTTCACGCCGAACTTTATTCAATTTCAATATAGCCAATTTATTGATAATAAGTGTCTCCTCTTGGTGCAATGACTGTCATAAATGATGATGATAACTAATTTGTGTAACATAATGTATTTGCAGGACGAGAACAGAAGGTACTTACCTACGCACGCGAAGTGATGGCAAGCTTTTCAACCTAAACCGGTTGAGAGCACAAACCAAGGCACGAAATGTGCTAATCCGTGACCTGCTGTTTGCCGACGATGCAGCCTTTATGGCTCACTCCCAGGAGCACCTTCAGTCTCTAATGGACTGTTTTTCGTCGGCATGCAAAGACTTTGGTCTAACAATCAGCATGAGCAAGACCAAAGTCCTTAGCCAAGGGACTGTATCGCCTCCCATCATAACTGTTGGAAACTGTCAGCTTGAATCAGTACATCAGTTCACATACCTTGGTTCAACCATTGCGGATAACCTCTCGCTAGACACGGAGATTGATAAGCGGATTGGCAGAGCAGCTGTCATTCTGTCCCGTTTGAACTCTCGTGTTTGGGGTAACCGCAAGCTGACTGTAAAGACGAAGATGATGGTGTACAGCGCCTGCGTACTAAATGCTTTACTGTACGGCAGTGAAACCTGGACCACCCACGCAAGACACGAACGGAAGCTGAATGCTTTCCATCTACGAAGCATCCGTCGTATCTTGAACATATGCGTGGAGGTGAAAGAGTGATAATGCGAAGTGCTTTCACAAAGCTGGTCTCAGAGCATGTTCACTCTATTGCGACAGCGCCGCCTGCACTGGCTTGGTCATGTCTACAGAATGGAAAATGGTCGTATTTCGAAAGATGTACTCTATGGTGAGTTGCAACTAGGAAGTCGACCATTGGGCAGACGTTTGCAAAAGATATATGAAAGCTCTTGGAAGAACTTGCTCTTGACCGCTCACATTGGAGGCACTGTGTAAAGCGTCGTCTGCATGCTAGGGAGGAGCAGATACAGCTCTTGGCGGCTGAACGCAGATCACGCCGCCGACGTGCTACTGACGCAACACAACCGAGTTCTGACTATCGTTGCCAACGCTGCGGGAGAGATTGTTCCTCCCGAATCAAACTGTTTAGTCACTCAAAAAGCTGCAAAACCTGAACATTCACCCATTTGTGATGTACATCCATGGTCGATATCGACCGAAGGAGGCTAACAACAACAATATATTTGCAAGCCAAATGGTACATACAAAATACGTTCCCACACCTAATCAACGAAATTTGAATCCTTGATGATTAAATATAAATTATTCTCTCGACAATCCCGCGTGAATGAATAATTTGAATGCGAATTGAAATATTGCACGGAACAGACTAGGTTGATAGTCTGAGGATATTTTAATCCCCAAACCTGGGCGAATCGTTTAAGAATATAGCTACGGTAGCATCTAGTGGTGTACATATTTCAAATAGATCGTTGAAGAACACAGTGCAATTCAGTGCGGTTTGCTGAATATGGACATGCAACTGTGATCCTCCTTACCTTGTAAAAGCCTTTGATGAAAGAGATTTAGGTGTAAAGGAGATGCTTTACTTGATGTCAGACATATCCTACACGAAGGCATCAAGTGTTCTGTATCTGTTTAAACCAGTAGTTCGGAAAACGCCCGTATAAATGTGTCCCTGATCATGAATACATAACCTAAGCGCTCATTGAATAGTGTCTGGTCTCCAGAGCGTCGTAAGGATATTAACCAAATGAGGAGAATTGATCAGCGATCCACAAGGCGAGTGCTCGCATCCAAAACGAAGTGTTCGCAGAATGGATAGTTTATGTGAATTTGTTCGAGTTTAACAATCCATGAAATAAAGTAGATATCAGGCTATTGAAATAACATACTCCATACACGGAAACCCTACATTCGACAGATTTGCACACACAGAGGCACTCTCCCATTCTGAATATAAATACACAGTGTTATCTACTTTCAGCGTACGTTTTATCATTTACGAACATGTGGTTATCAATATTCTACGGTTGTTCTTAGGCTAAATGCTTTCATATAACATGTTGAAATAGTTTGAATAATGGCGTGATGTTTGGATATATATAAATATCGTGCTTCACGCTTATTTTCCTTCTACATTAGTTTAACTGAGTATATGGAGGTAAAAATAGCAGTAACGTATTTCATATAATTCATGAGTGTATATCCTGAACTTTTCAGCTCCAAATCACCCCAAATCTTAAGTTAGCATCATGCTGAGATTTGTTTTTCGATAAACGGATGCGTTTTTTTCTAACTGGGCGCGATGCTACAGCGGATATGACGTTCGAACGGTTCCAAGTTAGAATACCGTCTAGTTGCCCATGTTGGGATTTGTTTCCCACAGAGATACCCATCATACCAAGAGTTATAATTGGCACTAATTATTGAAATCATATCAAATATATCGTAGCTAAGCACCGCACTTATGAGCCACAACGGCTGGCAAATTATTCGAAATTATACGCCAACCGTTGAGTAGTTTTCAAAATTTCGGATAAGAATGCATTTTAGAACATATAGCGTTTACATTCTCATTAAAATATTAGGACACAAACTCACCAAAATGCATACCGTCACATATTAGAAATCCATGGCATAATTATTCACATTTACGCATTTCACTAAAGGGGATTAAACTGGTCTGGATACGAATTTGCCCGCAGTGGGCATGACCCACACAGAGCAATGATGAATGGTGTATGGACATACAGGACGATAGCTATGATGGTGATTTTGGGGTAGGCATGATTAATTGACCAATCGGAGTGAAGTGAAACGTGGTCGATTTTCTGCCGAATAGACAATATACATTATTGATAAAATATATAGTTGGTGTGAACGATGGATAGTGGAAGCTGTCAAATTTATAAGATAATGGTTCTCGAAGAATTCCGCATTTTGATTCGTTTGTTCTGTGACAGTACATAACTCATTGATTGATTGAGCCAAACGATATGTCCTCGTTTGTTGCACCCTGCTTCACTGGTCTGCAAACAGAATACCAAAATTTACTATACCATTTAATAACTCCTGACCTCTCATCACATGGGGTATCATGACTGAGACCGGCATGTTATCCTGTACACTAATTCCGACAGATCTTCAACGTATAATTAAACATTTGGTTCTGCATAATGTAACGAGCCATTTACCAATTCGATGGACAATGAATCAATAGATAACCTTAATCAACCCCATTCTGATTGTTTAAGTATTGCAATAAAAAATCCATTGAGGTGTTTGCTGTGTGTGGGTTCATATGCGGTCAATATACAATGCCGATAGTGGAGTGCTTTTTGATATAAGCATCCAGTTTTCATTTGAAAACACCGATCGAGGTAGCGTTTACATCATCTTGTGTGAGTGAATTCTACAGAAAGCAAATACGCACATAGAAGAAATGACGTCGGCAATGGAATCTCGAATGCGGTATAACGAGACAACGTGAATGACTCCGTTTATTCTTAAGGAAACTGACCTCTATCAAATCGAGAAGAGTGTGATTTTTTATATGCAGGATTTTATAGGTTAGGATCATATCGCTTTTCACTGGGCTTGGTGTAAAATCAGTCAATCCCAGCATGACCATTCACTCTTGGTTGAGCATCCCGTTAAGTAGCTTCGTCGCTCGGTGGTAAATTCAATCCAGCAATCCAATGTCTTTTCGCAGCCACCGTGCTCAAACTAGGATCATGTACTCTATTGTTGGATATATGTAAAGATCTATAATACGGAGAAGCGTTTTAGGAGAGAACCGAGATACCACATGCCCCATTAAGACTTTTGATAATCGAACCAGATTTGCAAGTTGTGACATTAGGTGATTGTATTTAATCCTTACTTTGACATTTTGTGTGTTATATAAATAGGGATGAATATCGCTCAAGTAATGTTATCATATATGTAATTCCATATTATATTTATTCTACCCTCATCATTCTTACAGAGGTTGGAATCTTGGTTACATGGGACGTAGTGTTGGGTGGGTAACTGACCGGCATTCCTTATCATAGCTTGGTTTAGAACCGATACCTAGAAAGCTTTTACACACACACAAACCATACTTATTGTCGAACCAATGGTAAGTTACATGTCACTGTGGAAATTCAATACGAGCAATCGCTTGATAAACTCTCAGAGTTAGTGAATGCCATTGCATATATGATGGGTTAATTCCCGTTTGAATTTTACAACAGAAATATTTTATAAACTTCAGATAATGTTTCGTGAGAAATGAAGTGGGAAAGTGAATTGGAAATTAACGAACTTGTGATTTTGTACATTATTTTGAAACGTACCAATAAACATGATTGAATAAATAGTATCTCCCATAAAAGTTTGCAGCTATATGAAATCTTTATCTTTTACAGATTATTGGTCTGTAGTAATTACCTTCAACCATGCAACATTTATTTTTTTATAAATCTGTGGAAGCTTCAAATTTGACTGCCCAAATTGATCAAATAATGCAAAAATTGAACCTGTTGTTGGACATTACGATCTGACCTGTAAAAATGAACTTGTTACGGATCGCTACATGGATGATCGATAATTTGGCACAGACTCAATTCTGATTGGTCAATAGCATTTTGTTTACATTCTGCTGGGAACATGGCGTGTTAAACCATGCTAATGCAAGCGCCTGCGGATTTATGTGGGAAATCAAGGCCAATTAGAAGAAATAGTTTATTGCTACGAATAGTTTTTCAATCGAGGCATGCTTTCATCATTATAATTGGCTAAAATTTGCAACCAGCTGGGCTATTTTGGCCACAAGGACATTGCTGAATCAGCTCGCGTTTAATCGAAATATCAAACTTCGCGAATCGGTTATGTCCGTGATTGGCTTTAGTTCCGAAATCAAAGTTCATATTTCCACTTCCATGTACAGAGTGACCCGCTATTGCACATAGTATTAGTCTGGATATTTCTCCGTGTGTAACAATGCATTCAGCAATCATTATTCTGGATACAGCATTAACCGCAGTTTTTTGTTCAATCCTGGGCATAAAATTCATAAGTGTTCAAACTAATTCAAAGTAATTCAAAGTTTTAATGATCCAAAAAGCAAATACCCTACAGAAACCACAGCTTAAAAAATATTGGGAATCCATAAAACCAACACAAATGTTTTAAAAAATATGGAAAGTCAGCACGTGTATTCAGGTGCGAGGTTGGATTTAGTCAACATGTACTTGTCAAGTTCAGCCTTGAACAAGTTCAGGCTTGATGCGCAAATGATATGTGGGGGCAGAGAGTTCCATATAAAGCAAACTCTGACAGCAAAGAAAAACCTTCGACAATTTGATCTGGAGTGTGGAATAATTAACTTGTAGCCCTGCGATCTGCTACCGCGTGCTTCTTGCCGATGAAACAGGTGTTCAAGTGGGTGATGCATTGTATGCAGAATGTTGAACAGCAGGATCAAGTCACCCCTGAGACGACGGTACGAAAGGTCAAAAAGGTTTAGATTTGCAATACTCTCCTCGTATGGGCTGTTATATAGCCCGGTCACCAGCTTTGTAGCACGGTGGTATACGCGTTGCAGCAAGGTCATGTCCTTCTGTAACCATGAAGACCATGCTTGAACAGCGTACTCCATTGTTGGTCTGATGTAGGTGTTAATTATCGGCGGGAGTATCTGCTTGTAAAACTGCCGGAGATCCTTCTGAGCAATGCTAAGCTTTGGCAAGACTTTTTGCATACAACAGAACACTGCTGTGAAAACTTCAACTTACTGCTAATCCACACACCCAGGTCTTTCTCTTCCGTAACCCGTAAAAGTTACTGAGATCCCAAAGAATATGTAAATTCGAATGATTTACCGACGTTTAACATTTTATATATTTGGATGTTGAATGGTAGGACCAAGGACCACGTATGAAGTGTTCCGAGATCTGTTTGCAGAATTTGGCAATCTTCTATGGTGCGTACGCTAGTCCAGACTTCGATGTCATCCGCAAATAAAATGATTTTGATGGCTAATTGGTTGCCATTAAATGGATACATCCTCAATGGTGCATTACAGAGATCTATGATGAAACTAGCCCACCAGCAAGATCGGATGCATGATTTCATTGAAAAACGTGTAATAGATTTAGTCTAGCACAATCTCTGGATCTCTGTGTGAACGGCTGTCAGTTAATTCGCATTTCCAGCCTCTATTACCATAGGTTCGTTGCCTGCATAGTCACTTTATTGCAGTCAATAGATGTTCAAGCATTTTCCCTTTAGGGGATGGAGCTTTGTACCATGATTCTAAACAGGCACGGTAAAGGCCATGACATACATACGAACTATGATGAAGATCGAGATCATTAATTTCTTATTTACCAGTCATTCAACATTCTGATTTCAAATGTTCAGGGATTAATGTTTTAGAATACGTTTGAGAATGTTCAAAATTGCTGGCTTACCTGATGTAAGACCACGGTCGTCTTGGTGATTAGTATAGCAATTAAATCTGGTCATCAACATTAGTATTGCATTAATATTGTATAATATATAGTAAAATAATAGAATTTGTCACAAACAATATAAGATAGGTTGTTGGTGTGCCTCAATATTTCTAGTTAGTGTTTATAGGTCTCTTTTCCAATATTGATTCTTATAAATAATGATAATCGCGTGTTTAAAGCTTGTCAAACTTTCTGAAACACATTTAAACAAACCAAGCTTACAGTTCCATTTAATGGTAGTTAGAATCGAAAGCTTGCCATTTTTAACCTCGAACATATTCTGAACAAAACTTTCATTGGTTTTCGGACTGTAAATGCAAACTAAAGTCAAATTTTTGGGTCAATTAAGTAGAATGCGAGGAAATATTATTATATTTCGTCCATAAATCCTCTTCTGCATTGGGCCTCAAGTTTGTGCGTTGAGAAACCACTTAGTGCAGGCAACACCTGAATCACGGCTGGCAAACCGTTTGCCGAGGAATAAATTTACTAAACTTGCCCAGGAGGACAGAGAAGAGTATTAAGTGAATACGCTGGAAAAATAGAACAAAAACCGATGCTCATCTTCCAGATCATGAACAATAAGTAAAGGGTAAAACCAGGAGTTTCCGATTTACTTAATATGAACTGAACTACCTCAATTCAATTCAATTCAATTTTGATGGTCTAAAAAGCATATTGCTTTCTAAAAAATCACAGAAAAATTCGGGAACTACGATTAATATAACAAGAAAACACAAGATTTGGTTGAGCAGTTCGAGAATCAGGTAAAAATCCAAAGGGCGGAAATTGTTTTCAATTGGTGGGATGACAAATGTAGACACATTGGTTCAAGATGTATAGTTTTTATGTATGGGTTGAGGTTCAAAATAGCATCAAGACTTCTCTGGAACATCTGCTGATTTGGTGAGTTTACAACATAATCAGGTAGATTGTTCTAAGTTCAACAAACTCACTCGGCAAAAATAACGTTTACAGTTGAGTCGCGAGTGAGGGACAGTTAGAGTCAATGAGTGAGCTCTTGACTTGTGCAAGCCC
>JACCGJ010010418.1:0-19251 GCA_013407085.1 Atriophallophorus winterbourni
TCTAATCTTGTCAGCAAATTTGTTAGAGAAGAGCGATTTCTGCGAAATCCCTTTTGGGCAACTGTCAAAAGTTGGTTAGTTTCCAGATGTCGCACGATTCCTGCGGTCATTATTCGCTCAAAAACGTTTGATACCGAAGACAGCAAGGTCACCGGCCTGTAATTTTTAACGTCAGAACGGCAATCACCTTTGTAAATGTGTATTATTTGTCCCAATTTCCAGTCTTTTTACGCCACGCCGGTTTGGAGTAAATTATTCAACATGCAGGATAGAGGTTCAGATAGCTGTGCATGACAGGTTTGAGCAGCTCTGGAATTATTTCGTCTGATCCTGGAGATTTCTTTGCGTTTACTTTTTGTAACTGCTGCGCTACCACCATAGGAGTAATCAATACTTCACTCAAGGTCGGTCCGTCAAGGCGAATGATTGGTTCCTGATCAGACTCCGCGGATTTCGGCGCAAAAGCTCCGGCGCAAAATTCTGCTAACAGGTCAGCGGTCTGATTAACGGATTCTGTGAAGCCGGACGAAGTTTTTAGGGCACTCATGGTTTAATATTAGTTCTATCGTTTACGAGTCTATAAAAGAGCTTCGGATTCTGGTGCATCTGAGAAATCAATTGCGTTTGGATGTGTATGTGTTCATCATGAGAGGAAAACACATCGGGGGAAAACGGCCAAATATCTTGAGCATGCCGAACAGCCGCGACGCGCTTTTGTTAACGGCTTCGCATTGTAGACCATTTTTCAAACAACATCAAATCCAGACTCTCGGGTCATTTTCTTCTCCAGTGTATTGTTAGGAAAAGACAAGGTCGCGACCGATCTAAATGATCTTCGACTTTTGCATATTCAACACTCTCTATTGACGTTAACGGACAGACGCATAATTTTGTGCTCTGATACATTTGAAAATTACTCATCACTGTTTTTTCGGTATTCACGCGTAGTCCTGCATATGAAGCAAAGTGTGCTTATCTATCGGTCTTTCTCTGAAGACGTTGGGGGTCACGTGATATCAAGCAGACATCATCAGCGTATTCCAGATCCTCCAAATGCTCGGATTCCTTCCAATCGATACCATTCCTCTCACCTTTTACTGTCTGTTTCATTATCCAGTCTATTACCAACGGAAAAATCATTGGGGACAACAGGCATCCCTGGCGAACGCCAGTCTCAACTGCAAATGGATCGGTCAGTCTTCCGTTGTGAATTACCTGACAGGAGGCACCTTCATACAGCTGCTTTATGAGGTCCATGTACAGCGGTGGGACCCCATAGTGTGGCAAAAGCGTCCATATGAATTCGCGGTCCACACTGTCGAAGGCTTTCTCAAAATCTATGAAGTTGAGGCAAAGAGGCGATTGCCATTCAATGCTTTGTTCAATTATTATGCGGAGGGTCGCAATTTGGGCGATACCAGACTTTTGTTTTCTGAAGCCTGATTGCTCTGGCCGTAACACTTGGTCGATAGCGTCGCGCAAACGCATAAGGATGATGCGTGTAAGTACTTTACTAGGGACTGAGAGCAGCATGATACGTCGCCAGTTTTTGTATAGCCTCAAATCCCCTTTCTTTGGAAATTTGACCAAATGACCTCTCTTCCAATCATTTGGGACCCGTCTTTCTGACCAGATTTTCTGCAGCAGAGGAAGTAACATATCAGCCGAGGTGCCCAAATCAGCCTTCAGAGCTTCTGGTGAAATCCCATCTGGACCTGGTGCTTTGCCAATCTTTAGCGATTTTTAGGCAAAAGGATTTCGTTTCGACCGGGGGGTCGGTGTTTACGTCTAGCAAATTCGCTGCAGGTGGGATATCAGTGACTGAATTAGGTGCTGGTCGATTTAGGAGTTCCTTGAAGTCACCGATTCTTGACTGATAAGGTTACCTTCACCGTCCTTTATTATTTTGCCGTAAGGTATTTTCCTTCCTGATAAGGTTCTGGTAATGTTGTAGACGGTGTTCAGGTCTCTCTTTTCTGCTGCATTTTCCGCCTCCGTTGCCAGCATTTCATAGAATCGCCTCTTGTCACTTCTGGCACTTCGTTTCACGTCTTTATTTAGGGAGCCGTATTGTTTGATCAGTTGGTTTTTCTGCTTGGTGTCCTTACACCGGAGGATCTGTTGTTTCAGCTGCCTTCTAGAGTTGATCAGTGTCCAAGTCTCACTCGAGATCCACTCTTTGTCTTTCTTTACCCGTCTGCCAATTACGTGCTTACAAGTGTCTTGCCAACAGTCTTTCAGAGAGATCCAGTGTTCATTTATTGGGAGTTCAGGGGTTACGTTGTTGAGCGATTTGAATCTGTTTTTCGGTGAGAATGAGAAAATCTCTCTTGTACGCTCTTCCCTTAGTTTCTGCGTGTGATCCTTTACACTAGGCCGACTGCCGGTTTCGTAGAAAGCTCTCAACTTGATTTTAATTTTGGCCATTAGAAGGTAGTGGTCTGAAGCAACATCCGCGCCTCGCATTACGCGTGTATCAAGGAGACTATGTTTTCCATTTTCGTGAAATCGATAGGTGATCGATTTGATTGGCAGTAACACCATCAGGTGATGTCCAGGTGGCCTTGTGGATGTTTCGGTGTTGAAAAATGCTGCCTCTGATGACCAGATCGTTGAGCGCGCAAAAATCTGCGAAAAGTTCGCCGTTCTCATTCATTTCACCTAGGGCATGCGTACCCATCACAGATTCTCTCCCTGTGTTGTCTGGACCCAATTTCGCGATCATGTCACCCATCAAAATCTAGATATCTCGCTTGGGTGTCTTGTCTAGGACAGACTGCAAACGCACGTAAAATTCTTCTTTCGACTCAAGGCTAGCATTGTTTGTGGGCGCATAACATTGAATTACCGTCACATTTCTCCCCTTGGAGTTGAATCTGGCTGTGATTATCCGTGAGTCAACTGGTTCCCATCCAATGAGAGCGCCTGCATAATGGCGACGCCTTCCGAATGACTATGGTTCTCATCTTCATGACCTGAGTAAATAATCCGTTCCCCGGATGTCAAAACCAACATACCAGATCCATTCCATCTACTTTCACATATTCCCAGCAGTTGTATATCATACCTTTGCATTTCTTCCGCGACCTGTGCAGCCTTCCGATCTCATACATCGTACGGACGTTCCGTGTGGCAATCTTTGTTGTTGCTTTCGTCGACAGAAGATTCATCTGCTGACTGGCTTCCGGTGGGCTTTCACCAGTCTGCTTCATTTTTACCTCAGATGAGGTTTTTTCTCGATTCAAGCATGGAGATGCCACTTTGGTATGACATGTTGCTTTGGTTTCAGTAGCGGTTTGAGGTATTTACAGAGTGGGGTTGCTGACCCCGCGTCTAACCCTCCACCCTTTGCAGACGGGTTTGGGACCGTCCTCGGCGGAGTATTGTGATTGTGTAATCCGCAGGAAACGGAGGTTTGGAGTCAGGGTTTCCGTCCCCTAGATGGACTGCCCTCCCAGGCTGACGAGCTCCATCTACACGAAGCGAACTGGTTTTGAGGCGCCAGTCACCCGCCTTCGCCCCTTCCGCTGTCAGTAGAAGCAGTTCCGCCACGAGCAGGCCAGGAGTTGAGCTTCGGTTGTCAGAGGCTATTTGAGACGCACGCCGTATGGGAGCATTTTGTAGGTAGCGGGAGCTCATCCCCACCACCACCCCCGGCTGTGACAACCTTGGGAACCGTATATATATATATACAAGTATAAATAAAATCAAAATCAATGAGACGATGATAGCTTATTAATAGTTTGGGGCAAAAATCGGATTAGCTCTCATATAATCGTCAATTTTTAATTTGAATATAGATAAACTGTTTGAGCTTACCAAATCGGAAGGTAGGGAATTCCAAGCAAAGCAAACACGTACCGAATAGAAATACCTGCGGCAGTTCCGTTTGGAATGTGGTATTTCCAACTTGCAACCATGGTTACGGCTGTCGCTGGAAGTTCGAAGGTGGAATAATATATCCAGGGTGTGGGAAACAGTAGTGATTATTTTGTATGAGAGGAATGAGAACACCTCGCATTCTACTTTGTGCAAGTGTCCTCATTTCTAGTCGTCTGAGTCGCCTGGCGAACGGCATATTTTCGAGACCAATTACAAGCTTGGAAACTCTCCGGTATATGTCATCCAGGAGTGAGATGTCTTTTTGGAGCCATGGTGTCCAGGCTTGTGCGGCATAATCTAGAACCGGGTGTATATATGTATTCATCATGAGAGGAAAACACCCCGGGGGAAAACGTCCAAATATCCGCCGTAGCATGCCGAGCAGCCGAGACGCGCTTTTGTAAACGGTTTCGCATTGTAGACCATTTTTCAAACTGCCGCAAATCCAGACACCTAGGTCCTTTTCTTTTTCAGTGTACTCCAGGTTAATGTCGCCGAGCTTGTATGGATAGGAAAAGCCAAGGTCACGACCAATCTGAATCATCTTCGACTTTTGCATATTCAATGACAGTTTATTTTCAGATGACCAGTTGAAGAAAGCACTCAAATCGTTTTGCAGCAAGATACAATCGTCAGCATTTCTGATTTGCCTCCTTACTTTTATATCGTCAGCAAACAAAACCATCTTACTATCATTTGGTATTGCTATATCGTTCATATAGACTAGACACAGTATTGGTCCAAGCACTGAGCCTCGTGGAACTCCGCTAGTGACATCGATGTCCTTCGATAATAGGCCGTCCACACGAACTCAAGGTGTATGTCACCGAGCTTGTATGGACATGAAAAGCCAAGCTCACGACCAATCTGAATCATCTTCGACGTTTGCATATTCAATGACAGTTTATTTTCAGATGACCAGTTGAACAAAGCACTCAGATCGTTTTGCAGCAAGATACAATCGTCAGCATTTCTGATTTGCCTCCATACTTTTATATCGTCAGCAAACAAAACCATCTTACTATCATTTGGTATTGCTATATCGTTCATATAGACTAGACACAGTATTGGTCCAAGCACTGAGCCTCGTGGAACTCCGCTAGTGACATCGATGTCCTTCGATAATAGGCCGTCCACACGAACCCGGAAGCTTCTGTTGATGAGCACGTGCGTTGTGAGCGCGCAGAGTTTACGTGATGGATGTATCGAAAACAATGATTGTTGGACCGTGACACGTACGATTAGAATGTAGGTCATGAATGTAGCGATAAATCGTGGGCGTTTGCTAACACGGTTGAAAACGACATACGTTTAGAATGCAGGCGATGAATATAGCGAAAATGATGGGAGTTCGTTAACATGGTGAAGTGCGATACCTCTTGACTGGAATGTAACGACCGAATGAAAAGTTGTTGTCTTGGTCGAATTTAAGATAAGTCTTTGTTTTAAATTGTCTACAAAGCCACAAGCTTAACAACAAACATAGGATGTTCCAAATTAAAATGTGGGTTTCTAAACAATATAAGCAATTAGATTAAACAATATGTAAGTATTTGCGAAACGAACAATTTATTAAAAATTCGTCTGATTTCGTTTTAAAGTCATGCAAGCCAGTGTGAGTGAGGGTTATGGAATATTTTGTAGTGTAGAAGAAGAAGAAGAAAAATGGCTTTATTCAAGTACACGAATTTTCAGCGATACTATTAATTCGACCACACGTGATAAAATGTATATTTTTTAAAAAAAGACATGTCAAATAAGGATGATCCCACTTCAGTTATTATACTATCAGTTTCTTCCTCAAATCGAGGATAACTTTTGTATGATCAACCAAATATCGAGCCAGGTAAGGAATAAATGAATTTTTGAATTTCTAAATTCTTGCATACGCGTAGCTGGGAACGATCTACAAGCCATAGGGACCTCATGCAGTGGGTGTGCATTATCAGACGATATGACTCTGACCAATCTGTCACATTCACGAAAGTGGCGTTCGACGATCATATCACGAATTAACTCGGTAGAGGAAGAGCTCAATCTTGAAATTAATTCGATTCCTAATGCAAAGGAATTTGAGTGCAATCAGTTAGAGTAGTTTTGGGTAACGTTTCACTTCTGACACAGAGGCTTCGTCAGACCAAGGGTGATAGTCAAGACAGGGAACATGATTAAGTAGTAATCAACCCACCAGCACTTATTTGACCTTGCCGCTAAACAGCCTATAGTACGCCTACAGTGTGTCACGTCTCGTGAGAATGACCAGGATCAGTGGTCTATTTTCCTCATAGTGGTTATCCAAAACAATCTGATACAAGTGAACACGGTCAAGGTCAGTTGAAACAGCTGCCCACATACGTAAAAGTACATAACTAACGGGGCTAAGGCTATTTTTGAAGAAAAACAAAAATCTAATTAACTATTAGATATAAGGTGAATAAAACCTATTTACTTTCGCATCAGTGCCGATCGCCAGATTGTGGAGATTTCTGCCCCATCCACCTTATTGACCGCCAGTCGACCTGCCTTGGCAATTTCGACCGCCTTCGCATGTAGGCGTTCGCTATACGGTTTAATACCGCGTCTCAATATTGCCACATTGTCTAGATCGACGCTGTGGCCCGTATCTAAAACGTGCTCCGCCAAGGCGGAATCACGAATAAGGGATTGATATTCCCTCGCATCCCGGAGCTGTCTCCGGACACGCTTTTGGTGTTCTTCGATTCTAGTGTGAATTTCCCTGGAAGTCTGCCCTATGTTAACACCCGAACAATCCTTACAGTTGATTCTGTAGATTCTGTTCGTAACGCTAGATAAAGGCGTCTTATCCTTGAGGTGCAATATGAATACACGATCAGTCCCAAACATATTCCAATCGATTGCTGACTCCTACGAGCCCCGTGTTCGAAAATTGGCCAGTGAGTTGGTAAGAACAGCGGAATATGAAGCCAGATGGGTGAACCACCGCATCTTCAACCTTCGTTGCAAGCAGCGGGGCGTAATACCAAGGGATCTGGTGGTAAAACCTCCGGATAATTCCCGCAAATCGACAAAGGCTGCCGCGATCGCATCCAAAGTGTTTTTGAAACAAAGGATCCACCGGGTCAATGAAACACTATTGGCGGCTCGATCGAAAGCCTCTAAAATGATGTCGAAACTGCGCGTTGAATTATCCGAAGCGGATTTCTGCAGAATTTGTGGAAAACACGCGGAGGTTTTAGCCACACAAACGGAGCGAATAGGAGAAAGACAAAACCGTAAGTTCAACAAGTTATTCGAGTTTTATAATAAACGTTCTTCAGATAAATCTAATAAGTCATTATCTAGCAACCAGTATTCTAGTGTTTTGAATTTATCTAATCGACAACTTTCGCAAGCTGAACAAAGATTGTTGGAGAAGGGCTTGAATTTCTGCATAAGTAAGAGTTTTATGAAAGCTGAGGATCTTATCCCCTGTATTGAGGGATCATTGAATGCACTCCCCAACGAACAGGCAGACGCGGAAAGAAACGGTATCGCAGGTGTCATTAAAAACCAGGAACAAGGCGATGCAAACCTTGATTCACACGAAAGACAAGCACTTCTTACGCTGAAACAAGATACAAATATAGCCATTACTAAGGCTGACAAAGGTAAAGTAATTTTGAACAAAAGCGACTATTTAGACAAGGTTGGGGTACACTTATCCAAGGGCCCTTATGAACGGATAGATAATGGTAAAATGAAAAAGGTAATGAATAACTGCAAAACGGTAGTCTCTAGGTAGTTGCGTGGCGTTAAGGAGAGTTTTGGAAAGGGATTGTGGTATAACCTGTATCCCAAGTCTACTCTAACTCCTAGGTTCTACGGCCTACCTAAAATACATAAAGAAAGCATTCCTGTAAGACCTATCGTCGACGGTATCGGATCACCTGCGCACGAGTTAGCTAGACATTTGGCTTATTTGTTGAAACGTTTAGTCGGCAATACAGCCTCGTTCATCAAGAACGTAAATAATTGTCAGAGTTCGCATGAATAGCAATTGAACACAAGTAAGCAATCGATTGGAATATGCTTGGGACCGATCGTGTGTTCACAATGCAAAGAAATTTGAGTGCAATCGGTTATAGCAGTTTTTGGGTAACGTTTCACTTCTGACACAGAAGCATCGTCAGACCAAGCTAGATAGTCAGGACAGGGAACATGATTAAATAGTAGTTAACCCACCACCACTTATTTGACCTTGCCGATAAACAGCCTTTTGTACGGCTACTCGTTGTCACGTCTCGTGGGAATGACCAGGAACAGTGGTCGATTTTCATACTAGTGTGTATCCATGTCAATAAAATACAAGTAAACACGGTCAAGGTCAGTTAACACAGCTGCCCGCATACGTCAAATTTCATAATTAACGGGGCTAAGGTTAAGCTAGTAGGTATAAGTTGAATAAAAATTATTTACTTTCGCATCCGTGCCGAGCGCCAGATTGTGGAGATTTCTGCCCCATCCACCTTATTGACCGCCTTCTCAATTTCGACTGCCTCCGCATGTAGACGATCGCTATACGGTTTAATACCGCGTCTCAATATTTTCCACGCGATCTGGAACTTACCAGCTTTTGACAAAGTTTGCACTTTTTACAAGCCTCGTCGTCAGGTCCGTTTAAGGTCACGTTGTCGATCATGGTTACAATTTTGCGAGAGCAATTCGACAAACTAAGCGAAGCGGTCGTTTATCGATCGGTGTCTGTCGATGGAGTGCAAGAACGAGTGGATGCGATGCAGCACGATTCAATGCAGAGTAAAAGGCGTACACTTTCACGTAAAGCGGGGCTGTTCTGTGAGATCTGATCCGATAGTGTTAAAATTACTGTCAGTACGTACGAAATAGCGAGATCTTTCTGATAGTATCCGAGTTGTTGCGTTATTCTGGATTGGAAGCAATGTTGCACGCGTATGTAACGTTGGGTAGAAACGGGAAAATTTTGATTTTGAAGGATTCTCAGAATTTAAAATAGTATATTCCGAATGAGCAAGTTGCAGCAAGTTCAATGATATAAGAATCGTCTAGATCCGTCAATAGATCGAGCAATAAAATCCAAATGTATGCGAGCACAAATGTGTACGTCCACACAGTAGCCTGTTTTTTGTTCTGGCATGCGGCTAGCTCGGTTGTACACTGCTTCGCACTGCATGCTATTCTAAAGACTTCCACTAATCCAAACGCCGAGGTCCTTTTCTTTTGTTGTCCATTCCAGTTGTTGCGACCCAAGGTTACATGAGAATGGGAAATTATTACTTATCTGCAATATTTTGCACTTTCTGAAGTTGAATGGAAGCATGTTTCGCTCTGATCTGCTGATCAATATATCCAAATTACTTTATAAGTCCACGAATGACGTGATTTGCATCTAAAGTTTAGCATCATCCGCAAAGAGAACCATTTTGGCTGTGAGAAGTTTCTGAAAGTCGTTGATGTAAACCAAAAATGGAACCTGACTAAGTACCGAACCTTGTGGGACACCGCTGGTGCCTTCGATTTCCCTAGACATCACACCATCGATACGTACAGTTGCCTTGTGATCAAGAAGGTAACTTCTCAGCCAGGTAAGAATGCACCCAATAATACCAACATCATGCAGCTTGTTCAGGAGTATAGAATGGTCCACGCTATCAAACGCCATTGATATGTCCAAGTAACACGCATGCACGCAACCACCTTCATCTACTGCCTGTATCCAGTCATCCATTGTCTCCAGTAGGTTAGTCAAGCAAGAACGAGACTTCCGAAATCCATGCTGCTCTCTTGACAACAAGTTTTGAGCTTCCAGATGACTCACACTTTCTTAGCACACATTTCGCTCCATAACTTTTGAGCTCACTGGAAGGAGTGTAACAGGACTGCAATCTGCTGGTTCAGAATGAGTTTCACCTTTGTAGATGGGTGTTATGATTTCTTTCTTCCGGTCAGTCGATACAACACCTTCCCTCAAAGAGTGATTAAATAAATCACAATGTGGTTCGCACAATTGACTGCCGCGTAACTTTAGGATTGCAGGTGTGATTCCGTCAGCTCCCGGGGACTTGTTGATAATCAACCTGCGTAGATGGTGCTGCACTATTTCAGAATTGATGCATATATCGCATATATGGCATATATTGCATATGATTGAGAAAAGAACGAATGTTGAAGGGCTTTCTAAAACTGGTCTACAGAACACATTCACCACACTACGCTCGCTGGTTCCTGTGTACAGAATGGAAAATGGTCGTATTCCAAAAAATGTAATCTATGGCGAGATGAAAGCCTGATGTTGTCCTTCTGGCAGACCGCAATTTCGGTACAAAGATGTGTGCAATTGAGATATGAACGCTCTCGGCATTGACTCTACGAGTTGGAAAGAACATGCTCTAGACCGCTCACTTTTGAGGCACTGTGTTAAGCGTCTTTTTCAAACTGAGGAAGAGCAGATACAGCTCATCACGCCGCCGACGGGCAACTGACGCTGTGAGCGCTGCCAGAGAGATTGTCACGCCAGAACCGGAATGTTTAGTCATTCTAAATGCTGCTGAGCATGTAACCTTCATGCGTTTTTGATGTATATTGATGGGTTACATCGACCGAAAGTGGCCACCGACAACAACCGTAGCGAAACGCACAGCAACATTACTTTACTATAAAAAGCACCATATTCCCCGTTCACAGACCTATTAAACAAAATAGCTATTCCATTCCAAGTGAAAGATGATGACAAATGCTAAATGCCACATTACGGTAATCTCCTCATTCATACTAGTCAAAATTTATTCTTATATTATTCGTTAAATGAATATGTTTCACGATATATTTCGCATAATCTAAAGACTAATAATTCCGTCATAAATGATGCGTTTTACATTTACGCATCAATTCAAACAGGTCATCGGTTAATAGCTGAACAACATCTGTCTTCGTATCGCCACTTTCTGTAATGTTTGGCACTAGGTTCACTTCACACAAGGGTTGTACTGTGAACATTCGAGCGACCTTGGTGAGGTCTGCATTCCATCGAAATGTTTTCAAACAATTACTACTCATAAGTATTTGAATACACATAATTAATCTTGTACCATGACCTTATTTATTCAATTATGTGTTGCGCTTTGTTTATCACCTAATTAGTTAGGCCATGTGATAAAGATGAACGCTCTGGTAATTAGCATGACGAGATATGAACAATTATTGCAAAATGAGATCGCAACTTTCTAAATAAGTTGTCCTAAAATGTTGGAGACAGTATTTGTACTTACTTGGATACCGTAATCAGGAGTGAGACCCTGCTATAATAATTCGATGAGCTTCTTCATCTCCAAATATCACCACATAAGGGAACAATATCACTCTGAGCCAATGTTCATTTATCACATAACCATTAGGTTTTGTGAATAGATCTACAGCAGGCAAAATATTGCTAATCCACTAAAGTGAAAAGTTAACAAACGTGTGTATTTAATCAGTAATTACGTGTGCATTGCATTCAATCAATCGATAAGTTGTTCTTTACACCAAAGCCGGAATGGAACGTTTGAGCGAAATTCCTGCGTCCAATCTACAATGTGTCTTGGCTGAGGACAACGTTTTTTCATTTATAGGACAACAACAAAATCAACGTATGAAAGTAAACAAATTTGTTTACAGAAACAAGTGGATGTACTCCACGCGAGTTTACGTGATGGATGTATCGAAAACAATGATTGTTGGACCGTGACACGTACGATTAGAATGTAGGTCATGAATGTAGCGATAAATCGTGGGCGTTTGCTAACACGGTTGAAAACGACATACGTTTAGAATGCAGGCGATGAATATAGCGAAAATGATGGGAGTTCGTTAACATGGTGAAGTGCGATACCTCTTGACTGGAATGTAACGACCGAATGAAAAGTTGTTGTCTTGGTCGAATTTAAGATAAGTCTTTGTTTTAAATTGTCTACAAAGCCACAAGCTTAACAACAAACATAGGATGTTCCAAATTAAAATGTGGGTTTCTAAACAATATAAGCAATTAGATTAAACAATATGTAAGTATTTGCGAAACGAACAATTTATTAAAAATTCGTCTGATTTCGTTTTAAAGTCATGCAAGCCAGTGTGAGTGAGGGTTATGGAATATTTTGTAGTGTAGAAGAAGAAGAAGAAAAATGGCTTTATTCAAGTACACGAATTTTCAGCGATACTATTAATTCGACCACACGTGATAAAATGTATATTTTTTAAAAAAAGACATGTCAAATAAGGATGATCCCACTTCAGTTATTATACTATCAGTTTCTTCCTCAAATCGAGGATAACTTTTGTATGATCAACCAAATATCGAGCCAGGTAAGGAATAAATGAATTTTTGAATTTCTAAATTCTTGCATACGCGTAGCTGGGAACGATCTACAAGCCATAGGGACCTCATGCAGTGGGTGTGCATTATCAGACGATATGACTCTGACCAATCTGTCACATTCACGAAAGTGGCGTTCGACGATCATATCACGAATTAACTCGGTAGAGGAAGAGCTCAATCTTGAAATTAATTCGATTCCTAATGCAAAGGAATTTGAGTGCAATCAGTTAGAGTAGTTTTGGGTAACGTTTCACTTCTGACACAGAGGCTTCGTCAGACCAAGGGTGATAGTCAAGACAGGGAACATGATTAAGTAGTAATCAACCCACCAGCACTTATTTGACCTTGCCGCTAAACAGCCTATAGTACGCCTACAGTGTGTCACGTCTCGTGAGAATGACCAGGATCAGTGGTCCATTTTCCTCATAGTGGTTATCCAAAACAATCTGATACAAGTGAACACGGTCAAGGTCAGTTAACACAGCTGCCCACATACGTCAAATTTCATAATTAACGGGGCTAAGGTTAAGCTATTTTTAAAGAAAAACAAAAATCTAATTAACTAGTAGGTATAAGTTGAATAAAAATTATTTACTTTCGCATCCGTGCCGAGCGCCAGATTGTGGAGATTTCTGTGCCATCCACCTTATTGACCGCCTTCTCAATTTCGACTGCCTCCGCATGTAGACGATCGCTATACGGTTTAATACCGCGTCTCAATATTTTCCACGCGATCTGGGACTTACCAGCTTTTGACAAAGTTTGCACTTTTTACAAGCCTCGTCGTCAGGTCCGTTTAAGGTCACGTTATCGGTCATCGTTACAATTTTGCGAGAGCAATTCGATACACTGAGCGAAGCGGTCGTTTATCGATCGGTGTCTCTCGATGGAGTGCAAGAACGAGTGGATGCGATGCAGCGCGATTCAATGCAGAGTAAAAGGCGTACACTTTCACGTAAAGCGGGGCTGTTCTGTGAGATTTGATCCGATAGTGTTGAAATTACTGTCAGTACGTACGAAATAGCGAGATCTTCCTGATAGTATCCGAGTTGTTGCGTTATTCTGGATTGGAAGCAATGTTGCACGCGTATGTAACGTTGGGTAGAAACGGGAAAATTTTGATTTTGAAGGATTCTCAGAATTTAAAATAGTATATTCCGAATGAGAAAGTTGCGGCAAGTTCAATGATATAAGAATCGTCTAGATCCGTCAATAGAGCGAGCAATAAAATCCAAATGTATGCGAGCACAAATGTGTACGTCCACACAGTAGCCTGTTTTTTGTTCTGGCATGCGGCTAGCTCGGTTGTACACTGCTTCGCACTGCATGCTATTCTAAAGACTTCCACTAATCCAAACGCCGAGGTCCTTTTCTTTTGTTGTCCATTCCAGTTGTTGCGACCCAAGGTTACATGAGAATGGGAAATTATTACTTATCTGCAATATTTTGCACTTTCTGAAGTTGAATGGAAGCATGTTTCGCTCTGATCTGCTGATCAATATATCCAAATTACTTTATAAGTCCACGAATGACGTGATTTGCATCTAAAGTTTAGCATCATCCGCAAAGAGAACCATTTTGGCTGTGAGAAGTTTCTGAAAGTCGTTGATGTAAACCAAAAATGGAACCTGACTAAGTACCGAACCTTGTGGGACACCGCTGGTGCCTTCGATTTCCCTAGACATCACACCATCGATACGTACAGTTGCCTTGTGATCAAGAAGGTAACTTCTCAGCCAGGTAAGAATGCACCCAATAATACCAACATCATGCAGCTTGTTCAGGAGTATAGAATGGTCCACGCTATCAAACGCCATTGATATGTCCAAGTAACACGCATGCACGCAACCACCTTCATCTACTGCCTGTATCCAGTCATCCATTGTCTCCAGTAGGTTAGTCAAGCAAGAACGAGACTTCCGAAATCCATGTTGCTCTCTGGACAACACGTTTTGGGCTTCCAGATGACTCACACTTTCTTAGCACACATTTCGCTCCATAACTTTTGAGCGCACTGGAAGGAGTGTAACAGGACGGCAATCTGCTGCGTCAGAATGAGTTCCACCTTTGTAGATGGGTGTGGTGGAGTGGCTGTCAGCATGAATACTTATTGTCCAATCAGAATGCAGTAGCTGTCAGTGTATCTATCTATGTATTCTAATTCCCATGATGATTCATATGTTTGTTGATGTGTAGTGAATACACATGTGTCGCTCTGATCTTGACTTTTCTACATGGTGACGAGGGTGATCGACGAGAAAACGTCGGATAGAACTGACAACGCCCGTTTTAGCGGCTTTAATGTTCGATCACCGGCAACACTCGCAATGGAATGTGATGAAGGATTGGCAGTGAGATGGAAACTGTGGAAGGAACAGTTTAGCGACATTTGGACGTTGTCGAATACCGATCATGCGTATCAAATGGTGACGCTGCGGAATGCGCTTGGTGAACAGCGACGAAGTTCATACGGTTTTTTCACCTTTGATGAGAACGAAGACACAGACGACTGGGAAACAATCTTCGCGAAGCTCGAAGAACATTGCCTCGGTCAAGCGAACCAGAGATGGAAACTGTGGAAGCAACAGTTAAGCCACTTTCGGACGTTGGCGAATCTAACGAATACCGATAAAACGTATCAAATGGTGACGCTGAGGAATGCGCTTGGTGAACAGGCGACGAAGTTCATACAGTGTTCCACCTTTGATGAGAACGAAGATGCAGATGTCTTGGAAACAATCTTCGCGAAGCTCGAAGAATATTGCCTCGGTCAAATGAACGATACATTTGAACGATATAAATTCAATTGTCGTGTCCAAGATGCCGATGAGCCGATCAAACATGAAAGAGATCCAGAGCCTCCAAACGAAATAAATTTGCGCAACCGCACAGTACGTAAGTTCATTTGAAAAACGGAAGGATGTGGAGTGGCTGTCAGCATGAATACTCATTGTCCAATCAGAATGCAGTAGCTGTCAGTGTGTCTATCTCTGTATTGTAATTCCCATGATGATTCATATGTTTGTTGACGTGTAGTGAATACACATCTGTCGCTCTGATCTTGACTTTTCTAACAATTCTCATCTGACACACACGATGCATATAGAAAACTTTTCACAGTTGTGCAGTCGTATATATGCGTGTCTATGCGTGTAAATTTGTTTTTTACAATATTCACGTCATTATCAAAGATTCTATTACGGATTGTTGCATTATGTATTCGATGAATGAAAACAAGCCCAGATCTATACAAAGTGGCACAGTCATAAACTGTAGGTGGTTAGAAATAATATCAGGTTGCCGGGACCTCAACACATATAACGGACATTGTAGCGAGACGACGGCGTATTTCCACAAGCCGCTCAGTACACGTGTCAAGGCAATTTAGCACGGTTACGTGTGAAATACAGACCTAATTCACGGGGGCACATCAATTCCATAAGTATTTGATGGTGCGAATTATCTCCAGCGATTGTCGGATACCTGTAAATACCGCACTTGTTTTCTCAGTGTCTGTTCAACAAGACCACACGAATCGTGGCCTTTGTCCTTGAGTCTTAGAGAAAAATCCCTTTGAAGCAACAGACATCCCAGGTTAAGAAACGCTATATTTACTTTGGAAATATGATCTGAAATCTCAGAAAAGAAATACGAGCCAATTTTGATACAACTATTCAAGTAGGTAAAACGGGAACACTTAAGCGCAAGATCGCTATGGTAGGCTGCTTTGTTGGAGAGTGATTATGCGATCGATACATCATCTGGCGGGACAAAATCCTAAGATTCTGTTCACGTATCGGCAATTCTCTATGTAAGGTAAGGTGCTGAGAGTTAGACAGAAGCAAAAAGCCAGATAATGGCACTGGATGCTGAGGAATAAGAGTTATAAAGTGAGGAGCGGGAGGGCCGAAAACAGTAGAGCCGGCAGCAGCTTATTTTCACTTACAGCACTTCCATTGCAGTGCGACTAACGCCGTGCTACATTGATCGGCAACTGATTGTGAGTTGCATGCCGAAACAGGTTGGAATTTTACTACCATTTCCATTTCTGTTTTTATTCTCATATCTGTCTAGGCCAGGGCAACCTGACAGTATCCTAGCCCACGTGCAGCCTATGACTGTGCGGCACTTTGTCTGGATCCGACTTGTGCATTTATACATACATATATACCTGCCTCATGCGAAGCGAAAGGTAAGCATCTTGATTCATCGTGCGAGACGGTCGATGCACTATGGAATTGGATTTAGTTATAATTGCCACGATGATGCGGGTTGAAATACCGGTATTTGGCCTATGAATAGATAGCAGAACAATCAACAATTTAGCTAAACAGCAGTAGGCAGAAGGCAATTGATTCGGATTGAGTTAACATAAGGTAAAATTCCAAGTTAACGACCCAAGCTATCATAACGTCTAGGCTTCCAGGCGAATAAAGTGAAGGGGATTGGTGAGTAGGGAATACAGGTAGCGCATCAGAGTAAAAGAGATCGCCACTCACCAACACAACAGAAGACTCGATTGCACTCAGTAACAGGCGACCAAGACGTTTTTCCACACTGGTCTTTTGCTCCGGTTGTAGCCAACGGAGAAATGGGGCAAATTTGAATGTAGTGACAATTTTCCCATCTTGTTTCATCTTAAAAGGCTTTAGTGACACATTTCATACGTCAAGTGGTCCATTGATAAAACAGCATAATTTGATATTTCCACTTTCAAGGTAAGCCGAACCATCGGCGAATGGATTAGTGCTCAGAGAAAAATCTAAAGAAATATTGAATGTTGCAAATTACATATTTGCGGTTGTGGTTCAATATTATTCGAATTGGCTTGCTAGAAGATAACAGTTGATAACCGAATAATACCGGAGAAGTAAGTAAAAACTCCAGATCGACAGCACCCGATGGAACTTTAGAAAAGTCTACTGGCATTCTCCGGATAGCAAAGGTTTAAAGTAACTGAAAAAGTGAAAAACCCATGAGAAATAGCAGCATATAATCTACCGGGATAGAGCAAAAATTCAAATTGAGATGAACTTGAATGAAAAATTAATGTTTAACAAAACGAGAGAGAGAAAGCGTTGCAATTGCAAGTCCAGTAATTGAGACTGAGTTTTTATTGAAGCCCATGTTGTTTTTCAAAGGAATTTATTACAAACACGGAAAGGAAGTCATCATAATCACCAACGAAAGCGTTAAATCGGTAACAAGTGCCGAATGTTTAACTTCCACATGACCATGACAGTGAAAATTCTCAAAAGATGGGGAAGTGTTGTGTAGTATGTTTGTTTGTATACGTCTTCTCACTGTTCTCCTGATCGCTTGAGCTCATTACATGTTGAACCTGCTGAGATTACGCAGAAACGTTGGGATGAGTTGTCTACACCTCAAATCAAACATGCATTCAAGCAAGTGCAGTGAACGTACAGTACTTCTGTGCTGTGCGGCTAACACCGTGGTAAACTGATTGGCCACGGGTAGTGAGCTGCATGTTGAAACACGATGGAGTCTCATTACCATCTGTATTCTCTATTTATCATATCTGTCTAGGTCTGGGCAACCTGACAGTAACATCACCCACGTGCAGTCTCTGACTCTGTGGCACTTTGCCTGGATCAGGCTTGTGCTTTCATACCATACCATACCATAGAGCGATATCAGTATGACAGCTTACTTGCGGCTTACAGTGTCACGCATCAAAGCAAGCTTTGCTCGTCACTTCAGTCGACAACATACAGGATTATTCAAACACTCCGAAAGGACGTGAACAGCAGGACCGCTATTGAACACGATTTTGGGACAAATCACGAAGGGTAAGAAGCCACAGCGAATTCTCACCCTTTGGACCCCAACCTGGGAGACGGGCCGCACCAACTACAGCTGGTTTAAAAGTCAAAGCCTTCACCTGCTTGAACTAATTAAGAGTCTGGCCACCCATACAACGATGCCATTCCGAATTAGGAATGACAAACAAAACCCCGTTAGAAAGACGATGGTTTCCCGTTCGCAAAACATAGCCTAAACGATATCGACGTCGCTACCAAGAATTCTACTGTGAATACTCGCGTTACGTATCCGATGATGCCAATTAACTCCAGCAATAATGCTGCGACAGCGATTGTCGAAGACCCACAAACGTCTTATTTCTATTTTTGTTAACGCTCATGCTTTACAAAGTTATACTTGAATGCCACTGTTACATAGGGATCGTACAACGGAACGCGGCGTTCTAACACAGAATCACATAGTGATTCCTGGTCAAGCACACAAGGCGCAAAGTATCAAATGATTAATGAAAAGCTAATAACAAACAGTATATATATATGCACAATCTGATACAGATATGGTACCGTTCAACAGCAACAATGAAATGTACAAAACGGGTGGGGAACAGTCAAAAAGTGAATATTTTTGTCCATTTACAAACGTCATTTTTTGATTTTAATTTGATTTGTTTTTTTCATTATAGTTTATGACCGATAATAAAATGTCAGGGGGGAATAGAAATGATGCACTCTTTCCATTGATATCGGTTGATTGCCATCGTTGCCATTGTGTCGAACCTTTTTTTTCACCCAATCCAAGCACGCGCGCTCGCCAAACCCTGGCTAAACCAGAAGTGAGCCTTTTCAATCCACTCTTTCAAGTTAGCGGCTGACCAGCAGCCACTTTTTTCAGTCTCCACCAGCTAATGCATAGAGTGGTAACCGTTCAGGTTTCATGCACAGGACGTGCCCCAACCAGCGGAGATGACGTCGATTAATGGCTGTCCGAAGGCTAGTGCCGTTGCTTCTTAAGAACTCAGAGTTGCAAACGTGGTGTTGCCACCGAACGTTTGTCAGTTCACCTGACCAGTCCTGAAGGAGCACTTTATACTTGCTTTGCGAAAAGTATAGCCCACACTTAGATGCCCCCATTGTCATCATATCCAAGGTTTGTTGGATAAATGTTGGGTCTTCGCCCAGTAAGGCAATATCATCAGCATAATCCAGGTCCTTGACACATTTATCTGGAAGAAGCTC
>JACCGJ010010419.1:0-14800 GCA_013407085.1 Atriophallophorus winterbourni
AAGGATTTCAACGTATCCAGCTCACCATTTTGCTCGATTTAATCTGTGGTTTGAGTAGGTCTCGTTTGAAGCATAGTCTGCTGTCAATCTGACATAGAACTCCATAAATTATACCAATAAGGATCTCTGGGTGTTGGACAACGGTGGAACAATGACAAGCAGTGACACCTATACGTTTGCGAAAAAACACGAACGGAAGCTGAATTCGTTCCTTCTACAAAGAATTCGCCGTATTTTAAACATATCGCGGATAGCCAAATTAATAAATGTTGAAGTGCTTTCACAAGCTGGTCTACACAGAATGTTTACCCTACAACGAAAGCGCCACTTACGCTGGATAGGTCGTGTGCACTGGAGGGATTTACTCTATAGTGGTTTGAAATCATGGAGTCGACCATTGAACAGACCGTACTTGCGGTACACGAACGTTTGTTGAAGATATAAGAAAGCTCTTGGCATTAACCCAACGAGTTGGGAAGAACTTGATCTTGGACGCTTCGTTTGGAGGCATTGTGTAAAGCATCATGTCCAAATAAATGAAAAGCGGATAGGGCTCTTAGCTGCTAGACACAGATCACGCCGCTGGCGTGCAACTGACGCGGATCAACCTAGTACTGCCTCTCATCGCGGAGAGATTGCCGCTCACAAATCGGACTGTGTAGTTATTCTAAGAGCTGCAGAGCATGAAACCACTGCGCGCTTATGGTTTTCATCCATAGAGGTCAACAAAATGTATATTAGCTAATTCAGAGCATGGATTATCGAATCGAAGATCCAGCCTAACAGATCTTCTGAGCTTTCATGATAAAGTGACAATATTGCTCGATGAATTGAGAGTGGTTGAACTATCCTACGCCTCCGGCGTGCAGCTGACGCTGATCGACTGAGCTGTGGAAAAGATGGTTCCTTCCCAATCGGACTGCTTATCATTCTAAAAGCTGTGGAGCATGAACGCTTCATGCTCTTATGATGTACATCGATGGCCGACATCGACCGAAAGAGGCCAACAACAATAACCGCGTTGACAAAACAGTCCAACCGTGGCTTCAACATTCAAAGCTTGTTCACCGTTTCTCTGATATGTTTCACGGAATGCAGATCCTGATGCTGTGCAAACAACACGAAACCGTTCTTACGATGTGTGTGTGATGGAAATTTGCTCAAATAAGTATCTCGCAACACACTCCCATATTCAGCAGCACTGTCACATTCATATCCGGCAATTGCCCTCTAACTTCCTTCTAATCGTTTGACACTTCAAAACAACGAGTACTTGTCAAACTACCGAATTTCCCTCAGATAATCAGTGAACGTTTGCTTTACTGAACATTCAGCAGTATAATTGTGTCTATGTGCAACAATTATCTTTTTAATCAATATTGGCCGCTGTCGAAAAATTGATCCTGTTGCAGTGTCGTATAATTGGCTTGGCATGGGAAGCATCCTGGAGAAATGGACCCCTTCCGATTTCTCTGTTTACCGTTCCCGCTGTATGGGAGGGTTTGTCTGCTTCAGCCTTAATTAGACAGTCCGGTAAATCATACACACGCAGAGGACGTTTGCGACCAAAACACACTGTGTGATTTTATCGAAATGTTTTCCTAATAAGGAAAAATTTGAAGCTGTCGTGTACACCAAATCACATGTGGCTGGTCTAATTATCATTGCTGGAAAAATGCACAAAGCATAGCAAGTCTAGCAATAGAATATATAATTTGAATTCCCTAGGTGAACTTCGTTTGGTGAGCTGCATGTTTAAATGTAGACCATTGGATTTACATCTCAATCAAACAAACGTTTGGCGGTCCATGATGCGTGGAAGATTCAAGAAGATTCAAGAAAAAGATTCGAGAATTTATGGTCACATAATGCACAGGTTCACAATTACCGTATCATAGAAAATATTCATTCATGAAGAAGAAATAACAAGCTATAGCCCTGTTGAGTAATTACGATGAGTCAATACTCAGGTGTCGTCAAATCGCTCTGAAACAAAATAGTGTCCAAATTTCGAATGAAAGTTTCGACTCTGAGAGCGATATAAATAGTTTCGGGGAGGGCATTCCAAAGAAAACAGACACGTACAGAATAAAAATATAGGCTAGAGCTAATACAGGAATGGGGAATTTGTAGTGTCGCTGAGTGGCGGCGTGTATGTTGTGACTCACGGTATTCGAAGGAGTGAATTAAAGGATGGTTTGAGTTATTTGATATTTTGTATATTAGTAAACTCAGATACATGGTTATGTAGTTGAATCGTGTCGATCAGCTCACGGAATTAATGATCGAGCGTGCGTGGAGGATGATC
The DNA here is from genome assembly GCA_013407085.1 of Atriophallophorus winterbourni. Lineage (NCBI taxonomy): Eukaryota > Metazoa > Platyhelminthes > Trematoda > Plagiorchiida > Microphallidae > Atriophallophorus > Atriophallophorus winterbourni. Next base: position 2,309 of record JACCGJ010010419.1, read on the forward strand.
TGATCTGGCAAAGAGATGAGGAAGGTTGAAGTCCCCCATGACCGGTAATTGGGAGCTTCGCATCTCTACGGCTTAGTACATAGCCTCGTATAACCTGTCGTTTTGAGCATCCATCGAGTCCGGAGGGTGATATATTATGTCGATTAGACAGTCAACCTGTGACTGCAGTGTAAGGCTACACCACAGCGTATCTTCTGATTCGAAGTTGGGATCATGAATCTTCATGCACTGGAGACATTCGTGGCAGTACAGAGCCAAACCACCACCTTTTCGTGGACGATCTTTCCGTAATAGTATCATGTTGGGGGTCGAAAGTTTGCATTCAGTCATGTAAGATTGAAACTAGGTTTCAGTAACAGCGATAGCAGTAATCAACATTAAATCAATGTCTTAATCAATAAGGCTTAATAACCTGTGAATTCTACACAAAATGAGAGAAACATGGCACACAATAACTCTTATGTAAACAGAATACTGGAAACATTAAATAAGACTGAACAACACAAGTGCACGAGTACAATCTCGTTTACTCGGTCGAGTGTAGCTTGATGATTTCGTTCCATAAATGTTATCAGACGACTGCGAGAAGAGGTACACAGCACTGTGCAGTACCTGATCGCCAGATGCTGATCGTCTGAGGCTCACATAATCCTCGAATGTCCATCGCACACAACCCCAAATACCTTGAAGTGAAGGAATCAGTTTTTCAATGGATCTGCCGAGATATAGTTTATCTCACAATGTGGTATTGACGCAACATACTCCCATGTGTAATGCTTCATTCTAGAAGGTGCTGAACACCGAATGGTCGACTTCTTGATTCCGATTATTGACAAATATGATCCTTAAGCTATTTGTAATAGCTCATTTAATGTAGACGATAATGTTGACCGAGAAAACACATGATTTTTAAACCATTTATGAAAAGCCATTCGGTAATCGATACATTGTTTACGCGTACCAAACTCGAGGGACGACGGTTGATCCTTTCTTATTGTGAATTTAAACTTCTAGGAAATAAGGTATTTCGATAGCACGGGTTCTTCACAGTGAATTTGCTAATCACACAGATGAAACAAGTTATGAGGTACGATGCTCAATACCTGATGATCTAAGTGTCGGATGTGACTTCGTCTGCCATTCATGTACACAAAATGTTTGGCTTCAGAATTCGATTATGGCAACTTTGATACCATTTTGCTTCAGGCAAAGGAGCACAGAAATAACTAAAGTAAGAATTTGAGGCTACTGTTCAATAGTGTTCATACAACGAATCACGAAGATCAACTACAGAATCTCATCCTGGAGCACTTGCTACGTTTATACTGACTAATGTTTTGTGTGACACCGGAATAGGGGATATGGGCAGCATAATTCATTAGACATGTCGCGTTCTCTCACCCCATGGGACTGAATTGCGCAATAGGATTTGAACCATATCACACCAGAATTGAATCAGGGACAAGAATTAGCATTTTTAATGATCGGCAAAGTATGTTGTATTTGTGGAGTGGACACTTCTAGATCTGTGTCTGCATGAAGGGAAATCAATAGAGTACGAACGGTGATCAGGAGTCGTAATCGCCTGATCAAATTCGTTCACAGCGTCGACCGATTTACCGCAGTAATATAAACTCCAGGATGGCGCATCATTTTCAATCGCTTTTGAGGCGAATCAACCCATTTACTCACACTTGCTCTTGGGTGCTAGGTTCTAGCGGGCATACACATCAACAGTTACTACTTACTGCCAGATTACAGAGTACTACGAGTTCTTGTACTCGGTCCGATACTGTCCTTAATATTTATGAATGATTTCCCGAAATAGTTGCGGGATAAACGTGCTGATGGTTTGAAACTTTGCATGAAAATAAACTATGTTGAGGATTGCCTAGTTTTACCAGCAGACCTAAATAAGCTACATCAGTGATCAGTTCAAGACATGCTACTGTTCAAATTCCACAAGTGCAAAATCTCACAGGTTGGAAAACCTTTTTCGTTCTCACTTAACCGTCGAATTCCAGAGTTTAGTACACCAGAGAAAGATATTGTTATCTGGATACGTGGAAGTTTGCAAAACAGTGAAACGTGCGAGGCAGCATACTCGGCTTACTCAGACTAACTTTCCTCCGGTTCTCGCCGTACTCACCGAGTAATGTACTAAATCCCTGCATGCACTCTGTCGTTGAAATATACGGCACAAGCATGGACACCGTGCTTGCAAGCTTCTCTCTCGCGTTACCCGAGAGAATTTATCATGCGGCACCGGAAACGCTAACCGAGTTATATAAGCAACAAGCGTCTCGACTTGGATAGAGCACTCCCGATCAGATGTGACATATTTCCACCGCATTTCACACTCTCCTTCGCCCCGTATGGATCAAACTAAGAAGTTCTATTCATTTAAATTTTATGCGTTTATCCTATGGAATTCTATAGAGATTCGCATTTTTCACCATCTCTCTTAAATTGTGAATCTAGGGTATACCCTCTCGGTCAGCTACATTGACTGTATGCATATCAGTCTTTGTCAACTCAACTGCGTGAGACCTCTTCTTACTTGACGCATGAAGCAATTCTGGGTTATTGAGTTCTGGTTTGAAATGTGTTCGTCCACGTTGCTCAAACATGTAATCAACACAATAGACAATCTGTTTTACAGTGAACCAACGCCTCACCGTTACGCCCAAAGCTTGTATGATAATCTTCTTTAGAATACTACCCAGTGACGGCTATCTTGCCTGAGAGTAATTTAGAAAGCTTTCAATGTTTGACCGCATTTCGTATGGCGTACTTTTTGGGTCTGACAAAACGCTAGTTCTGACAACTGCTTGAGGTAAAAAAACCAAACGCGTCCTTGTTGAGAATTCATCAGAGGGCGATCGCACCACAGGACATTTGGCATTTCCATCGCGCGCCAAAATGTCGATCAAATGTACAGACGGAGCGAAACATGAGGTAAATAAACACGTGATAAAAATCAACAAATCTCATTGGCTACCTAAGTGTACGATGAACACAGAACACATTTCGAAGCATGAACCATTTTATAGAAGACCAAATGAAGTAAATAATTAGCATGGGATTTATTCAAAGATGATGTGCGGGTAAAAAGCTGTGCTTTACAAGGCACACCAAAATGTACATCGGGTCAGATGTTAAAAAATATCATAATATTGTTAGATATTATTGTCAAACGTGTAAAACATACTTGTTCATGTGGGCATCTAGTGATTTCTTCAAAACGCCAATGGTTTCTGATTGTACCCAATGAGTAGGTAAACTGTTCCACAATTGCACACTGCGAACGAAAAATGCATATTTGCGGCAGTTCAACATGCTATGCTGTTGGTAAAGATTAGATTGGTGACCACGCAGGTGTGGGAAAGATGAAACAAACTACTACAAGGATGATTTGTTTGATTACGCACTGTCCAAATATTAGTGCTCCTCGTTTCCGTCTGTATTGAGCCGAATGCAAATTCAATATTTTAAGTTTCATTTCGTATGGATAATTAGAAAGCCCCAGGACGAGTTTTGTCGCTCTACGCTATTTAGTTTCCAACCAATGATTACATACCGGTATATGAGGACGGATGTTGGTTGAAATCAATTTGCACACAATATTGAGGTCAAACAAACCTAAGACTCTTTTAACGAGACCAAAGTTGCTTTCAGCTTTATTGGCAGCGACTCGACATTCCATTGCGTTTCCTAAGTCTGATTGGATAATCACACCTAAATCTTTTTCGGAGGTGGCAGATTTAATAACAGTACGACTTAGATAATATTATTTGCTCAACTTGCTGTTGAGCGACAATAGGCTGCATTTAGAAGCATTCAATGGCATTTCGTTGTCTAGGGACTAGGTGTAAATCATATCGAGATCCGGTTGCAGGTTCTCCGTGTCGGCTGTGGAGTTTATCTTGCGCCAAAGCTTTGCGTCATCATCGAAAATAAGCACTGACGACTGCACTACAGTAGGCAAGTCGTTTATATATATTAAAAACAAAAGCGGTCCGAGGACTGATTATTGTGGGACACCACGGGCAACTTTAATCGACTCGGATAGTACATTTTTGACTCTCACGTACATCTGACGGAATATCAACCATTCTTTCATCCATTCATGGAGTTTACCCTGTACTCCGTAGGTGAGTAGCTTCGACGAAAGTGTTTCGTGATTGACACGATCGAAAGCTTTCGAGAAATCTCATCCACGGAGTTGCGTAACTACGTGGCGCAGTTCATGAAACAACTTTGGATGTATCAACCAATCAACCTTAGATTCACACTAAATAAAAGGTGCCCGGCGTCAATCATCACATGTTTTACTAAAAATATTAGAATTATGGGTCAAACGCGCATATTTGTTAATCAGGATATGTTCAAGATGCTCCATAATTTGAAAACATCCAGCTTTCCTTGGTGTATTACGCGTACGGTCTAGGTTGCGTTGCCATATATTGAGTCATTTATTATGTATGTGCTTTGTAGGTTTATTTTTTAAGCGAAACATAACGATCAGTGCCCTGCCAGTCATTCATCCAACTCTCTAGAGAGAGGATCTCCGCAACAGTTCGATCGAAAAATGTCTACTACATTATTCCTTCCAGTTAACGGATTTCACCAGTGACGATAGGTGGCGATTTGGTCTCTCGACCAAGTCTTGTTCACGCGTATTTTCAGCAAAAAGTCTACAGAGCGTTACTCACAAGCTTTCGAATGAGATGCACAACAAAAGAGTACATGAAGCGCCGAAATGATAAACGACGACAATTGCAAACTCGTAATAATTTGGGTTTCAGATTGATTGCATTCGAACAGTTCCAGCGACATCTTCGGAAGTATGAGAAGATGGACAATGTCTGATACAATCGATACAATATCGGTCAAACGATCCCTGTGTGGCGAGAGCTTAAAATGTACGAAATCGACTGACAAATCACATCGAAGAGACAACCGGGACAGACACGTTGAGGATCACGGTTGTGATTGTTCGCTTGCCTACATAAGATAAACTTTTTTCCACTGTTTCAAGGCGCACTGAACCTGACCTTACTGTCTCCAACTGATAACCGCAAACAGCCAGAAACCGGTAGTGGAGTGTGAATGCGGGGTGTGTGAGCAACACGTAACTTTGGTCATCCATAAGCGCCTTGAGTGTTTGACCAAGGATCACTATGTCATTCTGTGTTTGAACATCGTGGTTCGTTGTACGAACCCTATGCAACAGTGGCATTCAAGTATAACCTTGTTTACCATTTATTCACTTTTCAAAGCTCAATAAACGTGATCTTACTGTCTCCACCTGATGACGGCAAAATGTCAGAAACCGGTAGTGATGGGGTTGTGAGCACCACAATACATTAAGTGAGTTTCATTATTTGTCTTTAGCGTAATAAACGCCTTTCACCAAACGGCTTCTCTTGTGTTGCGAGATTCGTGGGCGAACGCGATTAGCGTTGGGCAGGTTGACCTCAGGGATGAATGAAGACTCAATCGATGTGCGTATGTAAACGTAGATATCATTGGACCGAAATGTAACAATTGGACAGACATGCACACGCTGCGACTCGTTGACCTGAAATGACCTGACTCAATGATTCCCGGCCTGTCTCTCTAACCCCCCCCACTCGCTACAATAGCACCAATGAAAGTTTGCTGTAGAAACGTTGCAGAGAGCGGCAAATTGCAATAAAGTATACGCGAACGCTTTTCGCCACTTTCCATCTAAGCAGTCAAGAGGCTTGTGATACGTGGGCAGACAAGTAGATCATTGACTAATACTGTGGAATTCAAGCCACATTCTAGGGCGTTCCCAAAACGCCACACAGGCCGACTTTCAACCAGCTAAATCATAATATTTAACTACGATCTCGTTAGGTGATCTTTTAACGCATTCTACGACACCGATGATGGACAAACAGTTTTTATGTTTCCCAAAATTATAACCACACGAGGCGGGATAAAATTCTCTCTTCCCAAGTGTACAATCACATCACATGTGATGCTAGCTTTCCGGAGCGTTGTCATGGAGACGCTGTCAATCATCGAGATGAAAACAGTGGTTTGGACAGCTTACGTTGACATATTTTATACAAATGTTTATCTTTCCAGTAAAGCAAAACGCGCAGCACTGAAAGAATGTGAATTACATTGCCATAATGACTGCTGGTAAAAACTTGCTCACTGAATCTGATCTTACCGTCTCCACCTGATGGCGGCAAACGGCCAGAAACCGGTAGTGGGGTGTTTGTAACGGAAATGCACATAAAATCAACTTTTTGTCCAGTTTAATGTTTATTTATACGTATAGTCGGTGTATGAGCCAACAAAATGTTGATCTTAGCGGACTTTCGACATCCTTGATAGATTATGTTCTCTCTCAATTTTAGAAGCTACTATAAACCTGTAGTAATCTGTATAGCTGTTGCTATTTGTTTGTAAACTCTTGAATCTATTATAAGAATGAAATACCCATTCTCCCACTATTTCGAAGCTTGCGGATACTGATCGTACTGTCCTTACTTGATGAGTGCAAACAACATAAAACCGGTCGTGGGTGGCTGATGGAAATTTATGCTCATAACGGTGGGTTTAACCCCATTAACATGTACTTGTGCATATGTGATTGAAAGGGTTGGTCGTGCCAACCTTATCAAACAGTGGCATACAAGTGCAAACTTTGTTAATAAACGTTAAACAGATTTTTATAGAGCCACCACCACCTTCAAATTTCAAACCACGTCAATTTGGTCTACTCGCGTTTATGCTGACAACAGACGAAAGTTTCCTAACGAAATTCCCCTTCTCGTTTCAGTTGGATACACCGCTCTATGCGCATTTCCATCAAGGCCACATGAAGATAACCTTTTCAGCCATACAATTTACCGCACGGGGCAAGACACCATGGAACATCAGAACGAGCGTTCAAAGCTTCATCGACCAATCGCGTACAGACCGCAGACGTTGAGCACTATGAAGGCTGCAACCGCACACAAGACCTTCCAGCCAGTGGATTATAACATGAGTCCTGATGAGACACTGGAATCGCCGCAATATGAACAATTCGAGATGGAATCTAGCGAGAGAGTGGTGAGCGTTGAAACGACTCCGATGATGGGTGCCGGATGGAAACCCAGATGGAGCGAGGCATACACGGAAAACACTTTTGTTTGAAGCATGAAATGTGTTTTTTTTTGTTTTTTTAGAACACTGGTTATTTTTACGCTAATTTGATGTTATTTAAATGACATACTTTCAAACGGGTTTTTTCACAGTGAGATCGGAATTGGTAGTTTGTCGTTGAGTTAATAACGGATTGGAAAGCAAGGTCTTCAATGGTTGATAGAATAGTCTTCAAGACCACTCTTATAATTGAGTGATTACGTCAGCCGGGTTGCTATTAGGAAGTCGACCACTGGGCAGACGTTTGCAAAAGAGATATGAAAGCTCTTGGCATTGACTCGACGAGTTGGGAAGAACTTGCTCTTAACCGCTCACATTGGAGGCATTGTGTAAGGCGTTGTCTGCAAGCTGGGGAGGAGCAGATACAGCTCTTGACTGCTGAACGCAGATCACACCGCCGGCGTGCAACTGATGCACGGTGCACCGAGTTCTGACTTTCGTTGCCAGCGCTGCGGGAGAGATTGTTCCTCCCGAATCGGACTGTTTATTCATTCCAAAAGCTGTGGAACATGAACATTCATGCGATTGTGATGTTCATCCATGATCCACATCGACCGAAGGAGGCCAACAACAACGTCAGTAGGGTTAATCTGAGAAGCACAAATCTCGGATTCCACAGAACTCTGGATGCATATGTGTTCCACTAAGGCGGTAGGTGTACACGAACGTAACTGTCATTGTCAACAAAATGACTGAAACAAAATGTCTATATTTGCGGTCGCTCCACAAATTCAACGACCAGATTGGTGCTATTTGAATTCGTCACGCGTCTCGTCGAATCTAAAAGTACAAGGTGATCGGAGAGGTTAATCAAGCAAACATGATCAAATTAGTTTACCATTTTCGTCATTCTTCTAAGTTAGGCGGATGCCGATCCTACTGTCCCTACCTGATGAGTGCAAACAGCAAGAAACCGGTCGTGGTGGTGATTGATGAAAGCGCTTACAAATATTGAAATTTTTTCAAACTCACGGATTCAGTCGTAGCTACACAGGCATTGTGTGTACCTGTGATAGAACAGATTGGCATAACAATCTCATTATCACATACAGCATTCGATTGGTAGCATGCACCGAATACTTTTACTACCATAAAACCATTAAAAAAGTCAGATTCAAAATGACGGGGAAGTGGATTCTATAGGAGTGGTCATTGTTGGCCTCCTTCGGTCGATATCGAACATGAATGTACATCACAAACGCATAATTTCATGCTCCGCTTTTCGAATGACTCAACAGTCCGATGAGGGGAGTAGCAATCTCTTACGCAGCTCTCACAACGATTAACAGTACTCGTTCGGTTGGCGTGAACTGCGTTCGGCAGCCAAGAGCTGTATCTGCTTTTCACCAGCTTGGACATGTCTCCAAAGTGAGCGGTCAAGAACAAGTTCTTCCAGGAAGTAGGGTCAATGCTGAGGGATTTCATATCTCTTTTGCCAAACGTCTTTGCACACAAAGACTTTGATTAACTCAATGTTGAGCAGATTTTTTGAATAGGAACATTCCCCATTCTGTAATGACCCACCCAGCGTAGCCGGCCCTGTTATAGTAGGGTGAACAGGCTCTAGAACAATTTGAAAGCACTTCAGGGATGATCCAGGTCACACTGCCGTCGTTAGAGTAAGAACAATCAACTGGGATGAGGTGCTACGCCTCGAATGGAACATCCATCCAGTTTCCTGAACGAGTAGAGCTACATCAGCATGACAGCTTCTTTGCGGCATTCACTGCCATGCATCATAACAAGCTTCAAACGTCATTACACTTGACAATATATAAGATTAAGCAAACATTCCAATAAGATGCTTCATGCAAGACTGCCATTAAACACGGGACATATACTGAGGCACAACTAACCACTGCGATATCTGATCGCTGGGACCCAAGCCAGAAAGACGTACTGTGCCTACTTTGGAAAAATTACTAGTAATGGATTTCAGTTGCTTCTGATATGTGACGCTTTGGCCACCGAGATTTGCGCCAATCGGGATGTGGCGTCGCGAAACGAATTCGTTTCGGAAGTCGGTGGACCGGTATCTGTATCTCACCGGCGTAGCCTATGCAGGTTTATCCACAATCTAATCCAGCAGTGTTCTCAAAATTTATTGTCGTGTGTTCGTTTAATGTGTTTGAAGCATTGTGTTCCGGTTTTCAAACAGTCTGTGTGACGGCTTTTTAGACGACATCTTCCTGCAGTACGGTGTGACTAATGTTCACTAGTAGAAGAGTGTCAAGATCGATAAAAACAAGCCCCAAAACACCCTACGATTGACTTTGCATAATCCGTATTTGCATCGAGCACATAAAGTGTTTTTGTTTTGATGGCTTACTTTGGTCGATATCGACCATCGATGAATTGTCATGTTCTACAGCTTTTCGAATGAATAAACAGTCCGATTCGGGAGGAACAATCTCTCCCGCAGCGCAGGCAACGAAAGTCAGAACTCGGTTGTATTGCATCAGTTGCACGCCGGCGGCGTGATTTGCGTTCAGCAGCCAAGAGCTGTATCTGCTCCTCCCCAGCTTGCAGACGACGCTTTACACAATGCCTCCATTGTGAACGATCAAAAGCAAGTTCTTCCCAACTCGCAGGGCCAATGCTAAGAGCTTTCATATCTCTTTTGCAAACGTCTTTGTACCGCAAGTGCAGTCTGCCCAATGGTCGATTTCCTGTTTAGGGCCATAAATATCTTGGACACATTCTGCAATGATTATAATACACTCAAATGGATAGATTAAGTTCATGATTTCAGCCACCAGCGGTCTACCATAATCGAATCTGACGAAAAATTCCCATTTTGGGGAAGAAAACACTTGATTAGAGCGAATGATATGCTTTTCTTTATTTCACATCAACACGTGACAATACATACAACAAACAAATCAAACAATGAATTTGATAAATATCAAATAAACGGGAACTTCATATCATGTCATTTTACTTATCCTTGTTCAGTAGTTGTAGATGTGAACCAAGGTGATAAAAGATCACGAGCTAATCGTTTTTGGACGTATACACTTGGTTTAAAGATCGCCTCAGCTGTCATCAAGTCATCGTGGCATGTAGCGAGGAACCGTGTGAACGAGCATTACTTGCTGGAGTGTGCCAACCACATAGGCTATGCTCGTTCTGTACAACTTTTGCACCAGTGGGAAATGTGCCCAGCCCAGATTCCCGATAAATCAATGTGTCATAAACGGCACGTACACCAGTTAGTAAAATAACCACGACAGACTAACCGTATCACCGATAAAATATAATGTGAAATAAACAACGTAACAATCTGGATGTGAGACATGATCACTGCAGTCACAAGATGTACGACCAGGGATGATCTTGGGAGTCCGATATACTGACCAAACACACCTCACGCTGCAGTTCGGACGTGATGTAACTGGATACCTCCGCTTTCCGTTCACATCCAACGGCGAATATGACACGGAATTGAGGACGTCCTCCTTAGTGGTCACGAAATCTGTCCTCGACTCTAAACCTGGCGACAGATGAAGAGCTGGTTGTTAACTGTACAGGAGGATGTAGATGGCCTGGAACTGCGTAACGCCTACGGCTGGATCACGATCTGTAACGATCTCGCCTCCAATCGACGCTCGTGAGCTGGCATGATTAGAGACATTAGTTTAATTTAATTTTGTGCGACTATCTCCTCCTGGAAGATGAGTCGGCTTCAATGAAGATTCTTGGGAATTCGGATACAGAGCGTCGTCCCCAGCACCACTCGGCGTTTGTTCGAGTCAGCATCTCTAGCATTTGCACAACCAAGTGCGACATGCAAGGCAGCAGCGAGTTGCCAGAAAGAGGTGGTGTGCGCCAACTAACCGTCTATCAGACTCTGCTCCAGATTTTTCCTCAGGGTTTTCACCCGAAGCCTTTCCCGCGATCGGGTATCCCGCAAGGCAGCGGAGGTTGAAAATCAGGGTTTTCCTTCCCTTAGGTGAAATGCCCACCCAGGCTAACGAGCTCCATCTGCCCGAAGCATTAGTGAAGCCGGTTAATCCATTCAGTCACACAAAAGCAAAGTAGGAAGAAAACCATAGCTAAGTACCAATCCTATCAGTTTTGAGAAGACCTTTAAAACTGTGCTCTCGCAATATGTACGAGTTTCACAGGCATTAGTTCAAAGTTCAAATTTCTGAAAACTTGGTACCGTGAGTCATCAACACACACGCGAGGACAACACACAACAAAACCACCTCAAAGTGACATTTGTTCGCCCCGTAATCTCGGTCCGAAAACAGTGAGAAACAAACAACAACAACAACAACAACAAATGATCGTAGAAATTTATTTATGCGATAGAATACAAGTGACTTTGAATCACCGAGTCTTGTACGAATTGCGCTCGGGGAAATGTAAGGGAACAGTGAGAATCGCTTTCAAACGAGTGACCGGGGTATCCGAATTACCGCCTTTCACGTCTTCCTTGACAACTTTGCAGCCCATGTAAGCGAAATATTTACGCAATCTGGAAACAACAGGGAAAAGGCATGGGAGTATGTGAAAGGCAGATCAAACTATCCCATGGGAAACAGAAAATTGTCTCAAACATACAAAACTATGCGTTATTACATGGATGGGTGATTTTACTGTTCACAAGTGTATTAATAAGCTTGGACGATTCGACCAAGGCTTTGTATGGGCTTGACACCCTCCTGTATTCTTCACCACTTTCACTATACATCCGCTATAATTTTTCCGGATTTTCTCGAAAAGGGTTTCCTTTTGACCAAAAGAGCCGTTAGGGTATCGCACGGCTGAGGTATGCCTATACCGACTTCGTTCGAGCTATGATCGTCAATCGACCGTTCTGTGAATGTGACAGATTGATCACACACCCACTGAATGAGGTCCTCATGGCTTGAAAATCGTTTTCATCTCTGCGACGCCAATATCTCGTCGCTTATTCGAGGAGTGAAAAATTCTGTAAATTCAGTTTCGTTCCTTACATTACCGCTGTTTGTTTGATGAATCGAAGGGTATTCTGGATCTCAAAATGCGAGAGACAGTATGGATTCCGTCGTTAAATCTTCCCTTTAACAGTAATTACGGAAAAATAAGTTAGTGTGGTTGAATTTATTTGATAGTTGAAAATTTGTGTAGACGAATAAAGCCATTTTTCCACTGTTGTCTCATCTTGGAGATGTCTTAATTCAGCCTTGGAAGGCGTCACACACACAATGCTGAAGGTCGGCAGCATTTCACAAAGTGGTTGCAAGCGTTCTTCATGAGGTTGACAGAACACGTGATCTCGGCAAATGCAATCAGCTGATTGCAGACGATTCA